>APFE030422820.1:0-13912 GCA_000404065.3 Pinus taeda | reverse complement strand
TCCCGATAGCGATGAAGCCCTGACCCGAAAAGGTCCTAGAAGTGAAGTATATAAAATTTGAGATCTACGGAAAGCCATTTTAATGTATTTTAGATATTTTCAATATAAAGAGAAAATCACAAAACTCATAGGATTTCGGGAAAGCCAAAGGCAATAAGTGGTTTAGGCCAAGCCCCGCCCCATGCCATACAATACGCCACATGTCGAGGATGAGGAGAGAGAAAACCACCCTCATAGGGCTGTTAACTCCAGTACAAAAGAGCCGCTCGAAATGGATCATCACTGTTGGATCTAGAACTCCCAGATCAACGGTGGAGATGTGATATCGCCCCAAAGGTGGAATCGATCGATATATATATCCCAATTTTGAGGACTTTTGAAGTTTGAAAAGGACAGAGAGGGGTGGGATTTCTCCATATTGCTTTGTTTTATGTTTAAAATAGAAACAATATGACAATATTGTTCTGTATTTATAGAAATCATGCATTGCTAACATTTGAAAGGGTACAACACAACACAGCCTGCCCAACACAACCACAACAACAGATATCATGGAGCAGACATCGCAGCTAGCCTGAAACATAAATTTCATGCGCATCTACAGTGCAACACAGCTGGAAACATAATCTGTCACAAGGCATCAACAACACACCTTATCCAAAACCAACAAGTGATCATGGAGCATGCCTAGCATGAGAGAGCTCCTAGACAGTGCATCAAACTACCTGAAGGTGGTTATTCCTCTATCAGAAGGAGAAAACCTCCAAGGCATGGTTGCCTATTTAGTGAATCAAACAATTAAGGGATAGAGAGAACAGATTAAGGCTTTCAGCCTTTGAGAGCTCAGGAACATGGTAAAAGGCCTATAAAAGGGTGAAAACTAAATGTAGTAGGGGTTCAACTTCTGGAGATTTTTGCTACTTTGTTCCTTCAAGATTCTCATCTTCATTCTAGCAATATAAGCTTCTTTTTGTATTATATGTTCAATGTCCATTTTCTTTGTTGTTCTATGTTTGCACTTGAATAGGTTATTTATGTTTTCTCCTCTATCTAATGTGAGATAACTGTCATCTTATCTCTACATTGATAAATTAGACTTTCAAGTTTCATTTACTTCTTGTAGCTGGCCATTCATATGTGTTTATGTATGCAATCTGGTGGTACAGTCAGTATTCTCCATCTATCCATTAAATTATAAACTATTGAGCATTAGTAGTCCAAAGCCTTGTATTATTCATGGTGTTCATGCATGTCTTGAGTGAAAATAGAGCTGAAATGGTTATCTGACTTGATCCAAACCATCATCCATTCCAATAGTTCTCAGAACAATATTGAAGATTATATGTTACCAGGCATCTCTGAGCTGCAACCTAGGAGAGTTTTGTGGAGAGAGAACATAATTGTTGTTGTCGCGAGGGAGAGGAAACTAAAGCTCATCTTCCGTGGGAAATGACATAGATCCATATTTGATGATATACAAATTCTGAGCACTTTTTTGGCTGTGATAATATATCTATCAACTCTACTAGAGGCTAAACATCTTGGCAACTCTACTTCATAGTTCTGGCTCAGTTTGTGAGGCATACTCTAAGAAATATTCTGAAATAACAAGTTGACCGAGTACTTGAACCTAAAAAGATCATCAAAGAGAGAAAGGTATTTTAGAAAGGACCATCATGTTCAGGTAAACTAAAAAAGCTCCTATATCTCTTCAAGAAAGTCTTGTAATAGAACAAATACATGTTGAGAGTATAGCATTTAATACTAGCAGTGAAGAAAAACTCTTAGAGATTCATAAGGCTGCTTATTCTTTAGGTTCTTCTTTTGTTGTAAACCCAAAGGAAACCTCACCTCCTATCCATCGTACTCCTTTAGTCTTATTAGTCACTCCTCAACCCTCCATGATTCATACTGCCACTACTCTTTTAGCCACCATAGCCATGGCAGGTCTACAAGCACGTACCAAAATGGAAAAAATCATAGCTGCTAGGTATGCGTGTCTAATATTGCCCACTCCTTTAGATGCCATGCCTCTTCGAGAATATCATAAATGTAGGCCTAAGTTCACTTGGAATGAAGGTGTTACTATTGAAGAACATCTTGAGTCATTCTATAACTATGCCGATAACCTGGACATTAGTGAAGATGATGTATGGATGAGAGTATTTGTCGAAAGCCTAGATGGAGAGGCTAGAAAATGGTTCAGAGAACTAATCCCAAGATCTATAGAAAATATTAAGGCTTTAGATGATGCATTTCTAAAGAATTGGGAGGAAAAGAAGGATCTCCTCTACTACCACACTGAGCTTGGCAACTTAAAGAGAGAAAATGGTGAGTTGTTGTATGATTTTAATAAGAGGTTTAGCCGTATGTATAGCAAGATACCAGCTGAAGTAAAACCCACTACTACCTCTACTAAACTCACTTATGCCAGTGCTTTCGCTTCTGACTTCTGCCTACTATTGAAGGAGAGGCAATGTGCTACTTTAGCTAACATGTAGGATGCATCCTTGGAAGTGGAATCAAACTTCATGGCTGCAGAGAAGCTCAACAGAAATGTTGATAGAAGAAGATAGATGGGAGAGCCTTCATCATCCTCTGATCCTAAGAGAGATAAAATGACCAAAATGATAGAGTCATTAGCCTCTAAAATCTCCAAATTAAAGGTTGAGTAGCACCCCAGGAAAGGGAGAGTTCCTAAAACCTTTGCTCCTAGAAATCCAAATTGAAATCCATATAGAATGACTAATTAGCAGTTACAAATTTTGCAAAGAAGTAAAGATGCCAATGAAGACCGAACGGTGAAGGCCCCTTTTCAAAATGCAGTCATGGAAGAAGAGCAGTTTGAAGACAAAGGAAATGCTTCCTTTTTGACCTCATCTGCTTATGAAAATTCATTGTTCAATGACCAGATTAGCCAAGAATGGGGTGGTGAAGCTATTATATAAATTGAAGATCAACAAAGATATAATATGAGGTCAAAGATGAATAATGCGAAGGAACCTCCTATTCAAAGAGTTGTTTTCCCTGCAGTACAACAAGCTAATAAGCAAAAGCAACCAGCAGTTGATCCCATCATCCTCAAAGCTCCATCTCATGAGGTAAGAGGCCTTGACGAGTCTCCTTCTCCTTTCAGTTTTCAATCAGAAATTCAGAAGCTAAGAATACCTATGCCTTTGATTGAACTAGTGAAGAATGAGTCCTTGAAAGTATCCATCCTCGAGGCCCTTAAGCCTAAAGCCATCCAAGCCTCCAGTGAATATGTAAATCTACAAGATGACAAGCCAACTGTTATTCTCAGCCCAATGATTGAAAATTGTGAAGATAGCTCCCCATAATTCTATGTCTCTCTAACTATTCATCAAAAAATCCTTCACAACTACCTTTTGGACACTGGATCTAGCCATAATCTAATGCCCAAGGCTGTCGTGGATGAGTTGGGTCTTGATATCACCAAACCTTATCATGACCTATTTTCTTTTGACTCTAGAAAAGTGAAATGCCTAGGATTAATCAAGGACCTAGCCAACACTTTGTCTTAGTTTCCCATGAATAGCATGATGATGGATATTGTGGTAGCAGATGTACCCCCCAAGTTTGGCATGGTACTTTCCAGACGTTGGATCAAGAGATTAAGTGGATCATTACAAAATGATCTATCCTATGCTACTGTCCCAGTCTTTGGAGGTGAGAGAAAGAGATTACACACAGAAGCTCAGTTGGCTTATATCATCAATGATGAGAAGAATCCCACTAATCATCCCATCTATGTTGTTGACACTGATTTTGGATTATGTATTCTTCATATTGAATAATCCCAGTTGGTCTCCACACAGCTTATAAAACCAGTTTGCCATATCGTTGAGGAAGAAGGCCCACAGATTTGGGACATGTTCTTTGATGGGGCTTTCTCTAACGAAGCTGCATGGGAAGGTGTAGTCCTTGTGTCCCTCACACAAGAATACATTAATTTATCTTTCAAATTAACATTTGAGGTCACAAATAACATAGCAGAGTATCAAGCTTTGCTTCTGGGCTTAAGCGCTGCTAAAGAAATGGGTATCAAAGGCATGAAAGTGTTTGGAGATGCAAACCTCATCATTCAGCAAGTCAATAAAGTATTCCAAGCAAAGCATCCAAGACTGAAAGCATACATAGATGAGGTATGGAGGCTTAAGAGATGTTTTAATGATTTCAACATTTCTTATATTCCGAGAATGAAGAGAGAGCTTGCCGACTCCCTTGCTACGTCTGCTAGCACGTTTATTTCTCCTTTGCCTCCTAATTTGGCGTATGAAGTTTAGGTAAGATATAGACAGCCTCTACTTGACAATGTCAAATACTGGAGAGTTTTTTAAAATGGTGAGGAAACTAATAGGTTTTTACAAGTCGTTGAGAAATTTTCTGAAATGCACATCGACCAAGAAAATGAAACCATGGAAAAATGCAGCCAGTCCAAGCTAAAGGATGAGATCGACCGAGGAGGCATTGTCCAATTGCCTAGTCATCATATTCCAAAAGGATTGGTGCCTCTAGAGAAGCTGTTCAATCATAAAGATGTGCCTTATAAGCTTGCCAAGACAGAAAATGAGTCTGTTGTTTGTAAACATAATATAGGGATCCCACCCCATCCGAAATTCATCAATCTATCCACTCATTTGTGTTCTACCTAGAATTATGAGGATTGCACCCTAATAAAGAAATTCGCTGATATTCTTGCCTGGGAATACTGTGATCTTAAAGATTATGACACAAAGATCATTCAGCATAAGATTCGAGTGGAGAAGAACACCACCCCTTTTAAGCAAAAATTAAGACCTATCAACCCTCTCTTCTTGCCTTTGATTGAGAAAGAGATCAAGAAGTTGTTGGATGCCAAAATCATAGTTCATTTAAGGTATTCAAAGTGGATAGCTAACCTTTTGGTAGTAAGAAAGAAAAATTGAGAGATCAGGCTTTGTGTTGAGTTCAAAAATCTGAACAAGTGCTCTAAAAATGATAACTACCCCCTGCCTAAGATGAAACACTTGCTGCAAAGAGTTTCAGGGCCCAGAGCAA
Organism: Pinus taeda; assembly: GCA_000404065.3. Taxonomy (NCBI): domain Eukaryota; kingdom Viridiplantae; phylum Streptophyta; class Pinopsida; order Pinales; family Pinaceae; genus Pinus; species Pinus taeda. Next base: position 8,854 of record APFE030422820.1, on the reverse strand, counting down.
TGTATTTCTTAGACGGATTTTTAGGTTACAATCATGTTGTTGTACATCTAGAAGATCAGGAAAGGACCAACTTCACTACTCCTTGGGGCACTTTCATGTACTCCAATATGCCTTTCGGATTGATGAATGTTGGGGCTAGTTTTCAAAGGGCCATGGACATAGCCTTTTTGAGAGAGAAGGAAAAGTGTGTCCTTATTTATCTTGATGACATAAGAGTCATCTCTAGCAGTCACAAAGACCATTTGTAGCATCTGAAGAAGGTCTTCCTAAAGTGCAGACAGTTTGGAATTTCAGTGAACTCGAAGAAGTCACAATTTACTCTAGAAGAAGGCAAGCTTTTGGGACATATTTTTTCTGTTGAAGGTGTGAATATTGATCCAACAAGAGTTCAAGAAATTCAGACATTTTCCATCCCAAGGTCAAAAAGGTACATTCAATCCTTCCTAGGTAAGATTAACTTTGTAAGGGGGTTCATTCCAAACATTGCAGAGTTAGTAAAGCACATCACTTCCATGCTGAAGAAAGGATCAGAAATAAAATGCACAGATGCTTCAAGAAGCTCTTTTGAAGCCATCAAGCAAGCTATCATGGAAGCTCCCATTCTAATAAGCCCAAATTACACTAAGGATTTTTGTATCTTCTCTTTTTCCTCTTATGATACACTTGCAGCAGTTTTGTTGTAGAAAAACGATGAAGGTATGGAGCACCCCATGGCGTTTTTCAACAAAACTCTAAGGGATGCTAAACTAAGGTATGAATTTATTGAAAAACAAGCTTATGCTCTCAAAAAACCTTTAAATGCATTCGGAATTTATATTTTTCATTCCAAAGTGGTTGCATATCTACATTCGGGCTCAGTAAAGGATGTCTTAAATCACCGAGATATTGATGGAAAGAGAGCTAAATGGATTGCAAAATTGATAGAGTCTAACATAGAGGTGAAGCCCACTAAGCTTGTCAAAGGCCAGGACTTGGCTAAAGTTATGGCTGAATAAAATTGTAGCTTGTTAGAAATAAATTGCATGGGTCTAAATTCAGATGATGAGTAGATAGAGGGAGCAGCAGAAGAACAAAAGTAGAATCAATCTCTGGTTGAAAATCTAGCCACCTTTCAATGGTATTACATCACAGTTCATTTTTTGCAAAAGCTAGAGTTCCCTTCAGGGCTTAGCTCAAGTCAAGCCCGAGCCATTAAACTCCGATCAGCTAAATTATGCATAAATAAAAATCTGCTTTATTGGAAATACCCATCAGGAATCCTCTTGGGATTTCTACATAAAGAACAAGTTGTGGAAGTCATACACCAGTTCCATTCTAGCATCTGTGGAGGGCATCATTATTGGAGGACCATAGCTCACAAATTTGTGAGGGCTAGGTATTATTGGCCTACTCTATTCTTTGATCTGTTTTCTTTTGTGAAAACTTGTGACAAGTGTCAGAGGTTTGCAGGAAGACAACAGCTAAAATCTATGCCCTTGAAGTCATTACATGTCAATGGTCCCTTTCAGTAGTGGGGCTTGGACTTTATAGGTGAGATCAACCCACATTCCAGTGGCCAACACAAATGGATATTAGTAGCCAATGATTATTTCACGAAGTGGACTGAGGCTATAACAACTAAGAATGCCAATCATCAAGTTGTCATAAAGTTCTTGAATGAGAATATTTTCATGAGATTTTCGTTTCCCAACCAAACTAGTCACTAATAATGTAGTAGGTTTCAAGGCAAAAGAATTGGTGGACATGTCTGAATCCATGGGCATTAAAGTGGTGCATTCTACCTCATATTATCCTCAAGCCAATGGCCTCGAAAAATCATCTAACAAGAGTCTGGTAAGGGTAATCAAAAAAATTTTAGAGGACAAAGAAAAGAGCTGGCATTCCAAGTTGAAGTTTGCACTATGGGCTAACAGAGTTACCATAAAAAAGTCCATAGGGAATTCTCCATTTAAACTAGTTTATGGTGCTGATGTTGTTTTCCCTATCCAACTGGTTCTCCCTGTGGCTAAACTCTTGCAAGAAGAACAAGATGAAGAGAATTACAGGGTAAGAAGAATGAATAACCTGGTTGAACTATAGGAGATCAGAGAGTAGCTAGTTGAGAAGTCAAAGGCTCATCAAAAGACAATCAAAGAAACCTTTGATAGGAAGGCAAAAGTGGAAAATTTCCAAGTTGGTGATTGGGTGCTTAAATGGGTTGCATTTAAGGAAAAGAAAGATAATCATGGCAAGTTTGACTCTTTATGGATAGGTCCTTTTGTCATCGCTCAAGTTCAGCAGAAAAATACATTCATTCTGCACAGTCTGGAAGGAGGAGATACTTTTGGTAGCCGAGTAAATGGGCGCTAATTGAAACTTTATTTCGTTTAAGGCTTTAAATCCTTGTTATTGTAAACATGTTTTTTCTAGTTTTTATTTTTCATTACAAAATAGACAACATGCCCAATGGAACACTAGGAGGAAGATTTGATTTTGTTTTTGCAGGAAAGGCATTCATCTGTGATCCTTGAAAGCTCACAGGGAGGATTTCATCACCAGAAGGAGCCAGTGTTAGCCTCGCGAGCAAAAGGCCCAAAATTGGATCCATATATGTTCTTAAAGTTTCCAAATTTACTTAAAATCATCCCAAGGGATCTAAAAACTCTCTTGAAATCTTCAGCATTTGCTCAAAATCATCCAAAGGTTAAAATCAACAGAAGAGGAGAGCCCTTGGAGGGGCATAAATACACTATCCGGAGGCAAAAAGCACTTGAAAAACCATGAAAAAGCCAAAATCACAAGCTTAAACATTGAAATAACAACAACCATTAGATCTAAATAATCAATGAACCATATCTAAGTGGCTAATCGCAATCGGCAGTATAAAGAGGATGACTTAAAGAAGGGGCATAGGACACTACCGATTAGTGATCTCCGATGATCAGATGAGCGGGAGTAGCACCAAGCGGTGGGACCTATGCACAAGTATATGGGTGATGTGATAACCGGGCCCGACGGTTATATATACGATATTTGATAATATTTCAGGTCCATGGGTACGGCGATTTTAATACATTTTTAATGTATTTTTTTATATAATGAAATACAAAGGAACATAGGGCAGTGCGGATAATGATGAGCCCGAACCTGAAAGGGTCCACGAAGTGAAATATATAAAATTTGAGATCTGTGGAAAGCCATCTTTAATGAATTTCACATATTTTCAATATAAATGGAAAATCGCAAAACTAGAAGGATTTCGGGAAAGCCAAAGGCGATAAGTGGTTTAGGCCAAGCCCCTACTGATGCCATATAGCGACCGCCACGCGTCAAGGACAAGGAGAGAGAAAACCACCCTCATCGGGCGCTTAACTCCAATACAAAAGAGACGCGTGAAATGGATCATCACCATTGGATCTAGAACTCCCACATCAATAGTGGAGATGTCATATCACCCAAAAGGCAAACCTGATGGACATATATCCCATTTTTAAGGTCTTTTGAAGTTCGAAAAGGACAAAGAGGGGCAGAACTTCTCCATATTGTTGTGTTTTCTATTTAAAACAGAAACAGTACGGCAGTGTTGTTATGTATTTACAGAAAGCTGCTAACATTTTAAAGGGCACAACGCAACAAAGCATGCCGGACACAGCCACAAAAATAGAGATCATGAAGTAGACAACGCAACTAACCCAAAACAAAAATATCATGGGCACCTACAATGCAACATAACCTGAAGGAGAATCTGTCATGAGGCATCAACAACATAGCTTATCCAAAACCAACAAGTGATCATGGAGCATCTCTGGCATGAGAGAGCTCCTAGAAACGCATCAAACTACCTAAAGGTGGTTATTCCTCTGTGTATCAAACAGTTAAGGGATAGAGAGGACAGATTAAGACTCTGAGCCTTTGAGAGCTCAACATCATGGTAAAAGGCCTATAAAAGGTTGAAAACTAAATGTAGCAAGGTTTCAACTTCTCGAGATTGTTGCTACTTTGTTCCTTCAATCTTCTCATCTTCATTCTAGCAATATAAGCTTATTTTGCTATTATATGTTCAATTTCCATTTTCTCTGCTATTCTACGCTTGCACTTGAATAGGTTATTCATGTTTTATGTTGTATCTAATGCCAAATAACTGTCATCTTATCTCTGCATTCATAAATTAGATTTATAAGTTTCATTTACTGCATGTAGCTGGCCATTCATATGTATTTATGTATGCAATATGCTGGTACAATTAGTATTCTCCATCTACCCATTAAATCAATAAACTATTGAGCATTAAGAGTCCAAAGCCTTGTATTGTTGAGGGTGTTCATGCATGCCTTGAGTGAGAACAGAGCTGAAATGGTTATCTCACTTGATCCAAACCATCATCCATTCCAATAGTTCTCATAACAATATTGAAGATTATATGTTACAAGACATCTCCGAGCTACAACCTAGGAGAGTTTCCTCTAGAGATAACATGACCATCGAAATGTAAATATGTTATTTTCATATATTACTTATGTTTATAATGTCATTAATCACTAGTCAAATTTGTGGTTAGTATTCAAAACATTATTTACGTGTAATTCCCTAGGTGATAAGATCATTTTATGATCCTCCATGGGGTCATGTAAGTTTATGGTAAAAAATCAAGGTTAAAAATATTTTATTTTGAATTTATTAATTAATTAACATCTTGTCTAATTTTTTTAAGTTTTGATTTTTGTGCTGAAATTGTAATAATTGTTTAGAATGACTTTTTAAGATATAAATGGATTCATCCCTTTAAAAAACCCTAACGAAGATACAACTCACAGATACAACTCACACATGATTCTAAGGAATTTTTGTTAAATTTTAAAATATATTACTTAAAAATTAAGGGACAAAATTATAACAGAACATTGGTGAAAGGAAAAATTATTAGAATGAACCTTAAAATTTTAAAAAGAGTTTTAAGCCTTATTTTATTATTTTATATTATTATTAAAATAATTTTTTAATAAGCCATAACCATTTTTAAGAAAACTTGAACCTAATATATAGTTGTCGCGAATATCAAGTATCTTTATCCTGAAATATAGTTAATAAAGTAATTATTTACAATATTTATTTATACCTTTATTACCATTCATAATACTGTAGAATTTAGTAAAAAACGTTAACTTTTCTCAATTATTATTTCAAATCCCCTATTAATTCCGGCAACGATATCTTAACATGAAACTATTACACTGTCCTCGTGGATTCATACTGCGGTTCGTAGCATATCCTCTGTTTTGAGTGATTTAAGCGTTGAGAATTAGGTTTTAATATCGTAGAGTGAGCTTTTGATTCCTCCACGGCGCTATGGATAGCGAAGAGAAAAACCTAGCGGGGACAAGCTCTGACCGTCCTTGCGGAAAAACGACCAAGCGGAATACGGAATCAGAGGCCGAGCAAGAGGGCTGTCCAGGTGATTTGCAGAAGCAACCTCATGAGGCTAAGAAAGAACGTTGGAGATTGGACGTGCCGAATGAGTGTAGAGAACCATTATATGAACTCACTAAGGGCTTGGATTTGAGATCTACGGGAGCTGCGGTGTGGTGGATGTTACCGTCTGAAATCAATAGATTGACAGACTTGACAAAAGAGCTAGAGTGTGAGAAAGGCGGACAGGCGATTGATTGGTTATTATCAATGGCGCCCCATATAATAAGTCTCACAAGAGAACTGGGGTTGCAGAATGGCAAACAAACCCTAAATTGGCTAGTGTCAAAACAAACTAAGCGTTTGCTGGAGCTGACTAGACTGCTAGGGTTGGACAATGGGGGGCAGACACTGGATTACCTAATATCAATGGCCGAAGTAAGCAAAGAAATTCCGCCTAACTTATCATTCGCCACGGACGTCCCCGCTCAGTTTCCATCGGAGCAATTTCTGACACCAACTTTCCAACATCCAGGAGGAGCCGAAGACCCGCGGTCTTCTTTGAAACAGCAGCCCTTTGTACTGGAACGCATTCGGCAGCTAACTGCATTCGGTCCTTCGGCAGCAAATAATAGTGTCCCTCCGCTTCCACTGCCGACACAATCCACACTACCAGAGAGGATTGCTACAGGCAGTGAAATAATTGAAGACTCTAACTTTTCATCCTTAACGAATGCTCAACCTCAACAGCAATTCCAAAGCTCTGTACCTCTTGTAGGAGAAAAGCAGCAGTGGAATCAATTTCTTGCTAGCAGTAGTGAGCTCCAAGGAGGGCAAATCACTGACCAATATTTCGACAGGAATAGAGGTATCCTAATCTCTCCAACAACTTTAATCGAAGAGGAATAGATCCTGGGAATGGCGATCATGGAGGGGCCCCATTACAAACTTCCTACACGATTGAGGCCAACGCAAACGAAGCAATGAATCAGGGAGGCAAGACAGCTCCTGTGCAGGGTTTGAGAACGAGCACTGTTGATGCTGTGGATGTGGGATATGATCAACGATTTCAAGGTAGATACCTAGCAGGGATGCCATTAGAGATACAAGTGCAGAACAACACTATTTTCACGGGAGACAGATTACAGCAGAATCATAGTAACCAATACTTTGATCCACCTGCCGTGAATCAAGGTTTCATTGACGTTTCAATGAATCCACGCGTCAACCAAGGGATTGGGCCACAGTATGAATTTGAGAGAATTCAGGGCTGGAACCAGTACCAGAACCCGGCGGGGACTCAAATGGAAGGCACTCATGAAATGCACGGAGAACCACCGTGGCCAAAGGAATAGCAGAATTATGCAGGAATTGCTAATACATTTGTCACTGACCTGACTAGAATTTGGTAGATTGACAATATCATATTGTGTTTTTCTATTCGTAAGTATAAGATAACTGCCCCTGAATAGGTAGGCTGAACAATCTGACTACGTGAGTCTTTCAAATAGATAAAATTTTAGTTCCAATATATGAATTCTAATCTTTTTGCATATTGTCATATTCTTTTTATAGTTTATTTTTCCGGTTTTGCAGGACGTGAAGGGGATGCGGTTGGAGGAAGTTGAAACAACGTAGCATAGTCAGAGAATTAGAAGAATTAGAAAATGTCAATTGATTAGCATCATGTATCAATGTAGGCCTTCATTACGTTTTAAACCTTGTTGGTATTAGCTACTTGCAAATTGTCTTACAGTTACTTCGATTCCAATTTTATGCAGAGGTATTTGCCAAGTGCAAATTTTTCTTTTCAACTTTAAATCTCATTCGTTTATTATTATTGGATGGTTAGTTCTAAGTCTCATTGTTTTATTGTTATTGGATGGTTATTTTTTATCTTAATATTTGGTATTGTCATGAATATACTACATGACATATATTGCTTACATGGTTAAATATATATTGATTACATGGTTTATATTTAACCAGTTTGTTTAGATTATTGGATGGTTAGTTCTAAGTGCCATTGTTTTATTGTTATTGGATGGTTATTTTCCATAGTAATATTTTTCACTTCAATTATTTCAATTTTAAATGTTATTAGTTTATTATTATTTCAATTTTAAATGTCATTCGTTTATTATTATTGCATGGTTAGTTCTAAGTGCCATTGTTTTATTGTTATTGGATGGTTATTTTTTATCGTAATATTTGTTATTGTCATGAATATACTATATGACATATATTGCTTACATGGTTTATATTTAAAGAGTTTGTTTAGATTATTGGATGGTTAGTTCTAAGTGCCATTGTTTTATTGTTATTGGATGGTTATTTTCCATCGTAATATTTTGTATTGCAATGAATATACTACATGACAAATATTGGTTACATTGTTTATATTTAAGCAGTTTGTTTAGATTTAAGGAAAGAGCTTTATATATTTTATGAAAAAATATAAATGGATAATGTGATTTTGATAATTTGAAAATGGTCCCACTTATTTATACAATTTAATTATTAGTTTATTTATATTTCAATTCTAATATATATATATTTATATTATATTATTTATTTTGTTATATTTTAAATACTTTGATATTTATTAAGGTTAACATTTTTTTAAAATTTTAGATATTAATTACTTATATTTTATGAATCTATATATTAGTTAATTATTTATTGTATTTTAGTTTTTCAATTTGAATTACAATCAAGTATAACTTTATTATACTATAAGTTGATGGTTGTTTCAATGAATATTATTATTATTATTATTATTATATTTGTTGCAATTTTTCCTTTCCATTATTCAAAAATTCCTTTATCATTTGTTTTTTTTTTTAATTTTTTAATTTTTTTTTTAATTTTGATGATGTTTATGTGTAAAACATTATTTCAATTATTTAAATGTATAAGTAAATAAATATTTAAATATACCTATCAATATTTTATTATTATTGATTGTGTATGAGTTTGTATTTTTTTATATTAATTATTATGTTTATATTGACTATTTTATATTTATTGGTTATGTTTATAATACAATAAATATTAGTTTCTATTAGAAAATATTTGGGGCAACCATAAAACTAGGAGGTGTGAGAGTTTTGGATGAAATATTTTTCTGGTGGCTAGATTGCCATATCTAGTGGGTGTCCATCTAAGCTCCCACCCCATGCTCCTATATCACTTCTTTTAACTCATGGTCCCAAATAGTGGTGATAAGAGAAGGAAAGTCTTTCTAGTTTTGTCAAAGAAGAAATTTCAAAGGCTAAGGTTTTAGTGCCCCAATAAATAACACTAGTAATGCATCTAGGTAAACATGGCTTAGTAGGCCAATCTATGGGGATTAGTTCCTCACCAAAAAAGTATAAACCCAAATTTTGTGTGGAAAAACTTTTTTCCTTGCTTTTTGAAGAACAAAGATGATCGAGATCTAATTCTTCAAAGTACACCTCTCTTTTGT
>APFE030422819.1:2483-29023 GCA_000404065.3 Pinus taeda | reverse complement strand
CACATAATTATATATATTCAATTTGGTAAAATTTGTATATATGTATTTTTTATTTTGTTTTGTAGATTGTTAAATTTTATGAAAATAATTGAAAAATCAAGTTGTGGAGATTATAATCGTTTAGGTCAATTTAATTTAATACAATTTTAATAGTAATATTGAATAAATGAATGAATCTTTATTTTATTGAAATACAATCCTAATTAAACACTTATTTCAACTTAAGGTGGATGAGGATTGATTGACTTCCTTTTTTTAATTTAATTTAATTTAATATATTTTTGATAATAATATTGGATAAATGAATGAATCATTTTTCTATTGAAATACAATCATAATTAAACTCCTATTTTAACTTAAGGTGGATAAAGATTTGTTGTTTTTTTTTAAATGAGGGTCTAGATTAATTCTCAAGGGAATATGCTCAACATATGCTTCGTCTAAATGCTTATCAATGGTTGTAGTGTGTTACAGAGTTTGTTAGGTTGCCTTGACTTTTAATAATTTTTTAAAAAAATGATGTCCTAGAGATTTTCAAAGCATGCCTAATTTCAGAAAAAATGCCTTATATTTTGGTTGTAAAGGATAGAAACTCTTCAACACTTTTGTTTTTTATCAAGATCTGAGATTCTTAAAGGTTAAGTAAAATCAAAATTAATAATAATATTTTTGTTGCAATAGTTAATAATAATATGGATTTTAATATTGTAAGCAATAAATTTAGTAAAATTTACATGTATATATATGGTAAAATTTGTATATATGTATTTTTTATTTTGTTTTGTAAATTGTTAAATTTTATGAGAAAAATTGAAATTGAAAATTGTAGACATTATAATCATTTAACTCAATTTAATTTAATATAATTTTAATAATAATATTAAATAAACAAATAAATCATTTGCTATAATAATAAGGAAAAAAAAACAACCAATAATACTAATAATAATCATCACACCAAAATAATAATAATAATAAAAACGGAAGAGAAGTAAAAATAAAAAACATTCTTCATGGGTCACTCTCCTCATTCAAGATATTTTCTAGGGGTCTCTATGTCTTTCCATTGGAGGGTTGCGAACTCCCAACCATCCAGCTCTTGGGATTTCTTCTTGGGTATTTTACGAATCTATTCGAGTGGAGAGTTATTCAGGAGTGGCTTGAGGATCTAGGCGTCTAGGCCAGTTTTGAACGTTGGGTAGGTCTGTAGCTTTTTTGTCCCGGGGGCTTATTGGTTTTCGATTAATATAATAATTCTACATCAACGAGCTAGGATGGGGATGGGTGAGAGAAAAGTTGGCCAATTTCAATGGAAGGATCCACGAAAAGGTGAAGTTGTTCACTCTATCCTAGGTCATGCAAGTGGTACTAACGACCCTATCCTTGACTAGGATTTATTTGGCAATCAACTCAAACACATCAATTTATTTTTGGATCAGCTTAGTAGAGATTGGACAATGATAGGAATGAGATTATTTCCTTCATGAACGATCTCTATATAAAATAATGGCATATGCAAGACAAAGCCTACAAAAAGGGAAGTGGCACCCGCAAGAAAAACTAAATAGATTTGAAGGAAGATTGGCCCACTTGGAGAAACATGTGCATTGTGACTTCAAGCCTCTGCCATCACTGGGATTTAGACCGGATCGGAGCATCTTGCTCTAGTAAATTCATGAGTGACTTCAAGCCTCTGCCATCACTGGGATTTAGACCGGACCAAAGCATCTTGCTCTAGTAAATTCATGAGACTCGTAATGGTTTTTGGTTGTATATTGATCTTGAAGGTTTTATGGCTTTATGTTTTATATTGATCTTGAAGGTTTTATGGTTTTATGTTCTTTTTCGATTTTGGTTACCCATGTTTCTTTAGCAAATTGTACTCTGTTTTGGTAATTATCCACGGTTAATAAATCTAGTAACAGTGAGGTTTGGTAGGATTTCATAAAACTATATACACTAATGTAATCTTTTCACATAAATGAAACTATTAGATTCAGAAAAACAACACTAAGCTAAGTCATAGCCTAAAGAAACAAATAATTTATAATAAATTTTCTGAAAAGAATCACTCCACTTAATTAAGAAAAATTTATCCCACTTTAAAAAGCAAATATCGATGTCAATTTAATTAGATGAAGGCTTCCTATTTCAATATAAGGTGGATGAGGATTTGTTGACCTTTTTTTTTACCTAGATTTATTCTCAAGGGAATATGCTCAACATATGCTTCATATGAATGCTTATCAACAGTTGTAGTGCGTTATTAAGTTGCCTTGAATTTTAATAAAATTAAAAAAATACGGGGAGCAAGATCCCTGCCAAGAGGCTCCTTGCCCACCAATTTCCTAAGGATTCTCAAAGCATACTTAATTTTAGAAAAATTGCCTTATATCTTAGTTGAAAATGGTAGAAACTCTTCAACATGTTTTTTATCAATACCTATGATTTTTAAGGGTTAAGTAAAATCAAAGTTAATAATAATATTTTTGTTGCAATAGTTGATAATAATTTTTTTGTTGCAATAATTTTTTCTTTTATACATTTATCAATGGTAGATACTAATGAAACTTTGAGCTATATCAACCACATTAATATTTTTAATGTGATTGAACTAGTTTAGTACATAGTTGCTCTGCAAATTGTCAATAAAATATGGATGTTAATATTGTAAGTAGTGAATTTGGTAAAATTTGTATATATGTATTTTTTATTTTGTTTTGTATATTGTTAAATTTTATGAAAGGAATTGAAAATGGAAGTTGTGGATGTTAATATTGTAAGCAATAAATTTGTCAAAATTATATGTGTATTTATTTTATTTTATTTTGCATATTATTCAATTTTATGAAAATAATTGAAAAAGGAAGTTGTGGAGATTATAATCATTTAAGTCAATTTAATTTAATACAATTTTAATAATAATATTGGATAAATGAACGAATCATTATTTTATTGAAATGCAATCCTAATTAAACTCTTATTTCAACTTAAGGTGGATGAGGATTGTTAACTTCTTTTTTATTTAATTAATATATTTTTAATAATAATATTTTTTTTCCCTTTGGTAAAAACGCAATTTTCATTAAATGAGAAAATTACATATTGTATATGCAAAATCATATGTTGTAAGAGGTAATGCATGTCAGATAAATAAGGTTCCAGAAAAAGATCTAATATTGATGCGTTTTGCATTGGTAGGGAGGCATCATTTTAAGATGTATTCATCATATTGTTTATAAAAAATGAATAAATGTAGCCATGTAAAGTGTCCAAAGGTCTTGCTGTAAATGAGAACATATGAATATTTACAGATGGTAACTTAAAACAAAAATATTAACATGATCTAAGCTCCCTGTGAGCTTGCTGAACATCTATGTCCATGAAAGGATGATGGTAGTACTAGTAAAAAGTCCCCTCTCTGTGTTCTTGGATCATTCAAGTGTCGGATGGCATGTGCGCAGCTTCTTTGGATAATCTGTCAGCATCTATATTTCGTCCCCTGTAGATGTGATGAAATGTAAATGTGTCAAAAGAGCCTCATCCAGAATATGTGTAAATGTGTATGCATAACATCTAGTTTTTTTGTTTAACCATTCGTAGACAACTTTTGAGTCCCCAAAGAGTTGGAGGTCTCGACATTGGATTTCCAATGCATATTGTATAAGGAATTTTGCAGAGGATAGTTCTACAAAATTATTCGTACCCCCCCCCTAGTCCCATCTGTATGTGGTAGGAATGAGAAGCAATGAGGTGAAGTATGGCCGCTCCCCCGCATATTTCCTCCTAAGCAGAACCATCGAAATAAGCCCAAGGCTTTGTATGGTTTATGGTTTCGGGTATGATGGTTCGGGGTCGTGCCGTCTCCTTGTCATCAGGGATGATGGAGTAGTCGGAAATGATATGGGATGCAATGGAAGGGCAGTGCGAAGTGGAATTCAAGAAGATGAGTTTATTGTGGGTGATCCAAAGTCCCTAGCAGATGAGTAAAGGGAGATTCCAGAGTTTTTTTGGAGCAGCGCTTAACCACCAAGTTGTCCAGGTCTCCTTCACAATCGCACCTTACCACCTAATTGGGGATGGAATCACAACTGATATTGATTGCCAAAGGTCTTGAGCGGCCCGACATTCAATAAATAGGTGTAAGGCGGATTCATTGTTACATTTGCATAGGTGGCGCTAGAAAGGGTCATGATGGGCTCGCTTGAGAAGGTTGTCCCTAGTGGGGATTTTGTTTTTCAGTATGGTCCACATGAGTAGTCTACTCCTGGGGGGGCCTTAAGCTTCCACGAATGCTTCCACCATGACTCTAAGGCTTGTGGACGACGTTCTTCGGCTAACACAAGGTATCCGTCCTTAGGGGTATATTTTCCGGCTTTCGAGAGTGCCGATATGACTTCATCTTCTCCTTTGCCAATCCGGATGTGAGCCTTAGTGAGAGCCATGATGAATGCATTCCACTGCTGTGTCCATTATTGGGGAATGTTATTTCTCCGGGCCGATTTCCAAGCTTGCTAAAATAGAGTGGAGTGTTCAGGGTCCACTATGTGGCCGATATGGGTAATATTGATGTCTCTGAGAAAGGATCTGAGATCGTTTGGCAGTCTATGAGCATTCCTGCATCCAATCCATGGATTCAAAACAATCCTCACATTCATTCCAGACTGTATTTTCCATGTGATGTCGGCTCTGATGATGTCCAGAGATTTTATTACAACCTTCCATATAATTTATACCCCTGAGTGGAGTCTTTGTGGTTGGCTTAGCCAATCCATCAAGTTTGAGGGGGAAATGTATTTTGAAACGACCACCCTTGTCCATAGATTGTTTGATGTAACAAGTTGCCACCCAATTTTCGCTGCCAAAGCAGTGGAGAAGTGCTCTAATTTCTTGATGCCCCATCCTCCCCATTTCTTGGGCAAATTTAGGGCCTCCCACTTGACCCATGCAAACATTCTACCTGTCTGATGTCCCTTCTAAAGGAATCTGCAACATAAGGTCTAGATTCTGAAGAGCATACCCCTAGGGATCCATGCCAGAGACATCCAATAGACCGGGGTGGCCTCTAGGACAACTTTGATGAGAATGAGTTTGCCTACCCTGGAAAGGTATTTGTAGTACCAGATATTAAGTCTTTTACCCATCTTGGAAATAAGCCAAGTCCAATGTGCTATTTTATACCCCAATGGCTTTAGCTTGTAGCCCAAATATCTGAGTCCATCTTCCAATCTAAGAAGAGTGTATTGGAATCTTTTCAGCCCATAATGGATTTCATATGGGGAACATCCAGCCTGAGTGAGGGTCAACTTATTGTAGCCATTAATAATAATATTGGATAAATGAATGAATCGTTTTTCTATTGAAATATAATCATAATTAAACTCCTATTTTAACTTAACTTGGATGAGGATTTGTTGATTTATTTTTTTAGTTGAGGGTCTAGATTGGTTCTCAAGGGAATATGCTGAGCGTATGATTCGTCTGAATGCTTATTAACGGTTGTAGTGTATTACAGAGTTTGTTAGGTTACCTTGACTTTTAATAAATTTAAAAAAATTGATGTCCCAACAAGGAGCCACGCCCACCAATTTCCTAGGGTTTTTCAAAGCATACATAATTTTAGAAAAAATGCCTTATATCTTGGTTGTAAAGAATAGAAACTCTTCAATACTTCTGTTCTTTATCAAGGCCTGAGATTTTTAAGGGTTAAGTAAAATCAAAGTTAATAATAATATTTTGTTGCAATATTTTTTTTGTTGTATATTTATCGACCATAAATACAAATGAAACATTTCGCTATATCAACTACATTAATATTTTTAATGTGGTTGTACTAAGTTTGTACATTATTGATCTCGTAAAATTTGTATCTATGTATTTTTTATTTTATTTTATAAATTGTTAAATTCTATGAGAAGAGTTGAAATTGGAAATCTTAAATATTATAATCATTTAAATCAATTTAATTAGTCAAATTAATTTAATAATAATATTAAATAAATGCAGCCCCGCCCGGGTGCCGCGGCCAAGACATTCACCCTACAGCCAGAGCTAACCAACCTGCCCATAAGTTCACCCTATCGCAACTCAATGCTGTTAAAGGCAGAATTTGATGTTTACCAGAGGAACAGTATACTAGTTTTTGCTGGATTTGACTTAAGTATAATACTGACGCAGCTGCCAATTCCTTCATTAAAAATAATAATATTATTAAAAATTAAAATAAAATAATATTTTAACAAAACAAATCAATTGATACTCCAATTTCTCTGTTCTTTTAAAAGGTTCAATATTGCCAACCACAATGAAAGAGGTAGAGCGCATTAGCCAGGTGATTCAATCTCACCATCACACAGTGCTAATTATGTTTAGGTTTTTGCACTGCAACATCCTTGTTGTATGAAGCCCAATCTGTATGTGCATGTATAAATGGTAATGGTAACCAAGAGCTCTGTTACAAGTTTTTTCATGTGGGAACTGAAGTAGATATACTCAAGGCAGTTCGTTGATATTGTTAGTAAATTATTTGCTTGCAGTCATGGAAGCCATAGGGACATTAAACAAGAATAACAATACCCTCTGGCTGGAAATGGGTGAAACAGTTGGGTGGGGCAGACTAGGGCCTATTTTTGTAGGGCAATTCTGTCGGCATTCACTTGCAATTGGGCTTGATTTGCTCTTTCTTGTTTCTGTCATCCTTGAATTGTGTTGGAGAAGGTGTAAATTTCGCACACCTCGGCCACCTACACCTGCTGTTCCATTTGACAGCTTTTCCATTAAGTGTAAACTGGGGATTATGCAAAAGCTGGCTTTAGGTGGTTGCATTTTTCTATGTATATGCTACAGCGTTCTCGGGATATGGGATCCTGTGTATTGGTGGCTGAAGGAGAGGCCTGAAGGTTTTGCAAATGTGGGCGAGTATATTGTCCAGGCTCTGACTTGGTTTACAATGTCAACTTATGTTCATTGCTCCATCAGAAAAGAAGGTAAGCAGAAGTTTCCACTTTTATTGCAGTTGTGGTGGAGTCTATCATTCATTCTGCAGGCTTTCTTCATCGTCCTCGACATTCAACGGTTGACAAAACAAAGAAGCGTTGCTGTTGATATCTTTGTTGAAACTATGGTTGTTCTTATTTTGGCTTGCTTGTGTTATACTAGTTGTTGTGCCAGAAGTGGTGTAGAGTCCTCCTCACAGACCATTCTAGAACCTCTCTTGAAAGACAATTCCCAAAAACGTGGAAACATTAAGGCAGTCTCTACTTATGCAACAGCCAACCTTCTCAGTCAGTTGTCATTTTCTTGGATGAGTCCTTTGCTTGCTGCTGGTTATAGGAGCCCTTTGCATATTGATGATATACCCCAAGTTGCAGAGTTTGACAGGGCAGACCAATTATACCATAAATTCAGAGATCAGCTAGAGGCCAAAGGTCATACCGGGTCATTAGCAAAAGTCTTATTCCTATCTTTTCCGAAGGCAGTACTTTTGACTGCATTCTTAGCAGCACTGGAAACTTGTGCATTCTTTGTAGGTCCAGCTTTGATCAAAGACTTTATTAACTTTCTAGAAGGAAATAAAAAGTTTGAAAGTCAAGGCTATGTGCTCGTTTGTGCATTTTTTGTGGCAAAGGTATTAGGGTCTTTGTCACAGCGACAAGGGAATTTCAAAAAACAACAATTAACTTTACGGGCTAGAGCAGCATTGACAGCTATTATATACAAGAAGGGCTTGTTGCTTTCTAGTCAGTCAAGACAGAAGCATACAAGCGGAGAGATTATCAACTATATGAGTGTAGATGTTATGAATGTTTCATCTTTATGTCTCTATATTCATCAGATTTGGATTGTGCCTCTTGAAGTTGTTCTGGCCTTTATTATTCTCTATCAATGTTTGGGCTTGGCAGTATTTTCGGCGTTGGCAGCCTCATTGGCGGTTATGTTGCCAAATTTCCCAGTTGCAAAATTGCAAAAGAAATTTCAGAAGAGAATCATGGAAGAAAAAGACAAAAGGATGAAGGCCACATCGGAGACATTAAAAATTATGAGGATCTTAAAATTGCAGGCTTGGGAGACAAGATTTCTTCGCAAACTAGAAATTTTGAGGCAGGCAGAATATAGTTGGCTACAAAAATATGTTTACGCATCAACTATCACACCATTTGTTTTGTCTGTAGGAACAACATTTGTCTCTGTTGCAACTTTTGGTACATGTATGCTTATAGGAGTGCCTTTGACAGCAGCAAATATTTTGTCTGCACTTGCAACCTTTGGGTCACTTCAGGGAGCTATAAGCTTTCTTCCCTTCTTAATCTCCCTGTTTACTCAAGCTAAAGTGTCAATAGATCGCATTGTTGCCTTTCTGCGGGAGGAAGAGCTGCAACACGATGGGGTAGAAAAGGTATCAAAGGAGTCAACAAACTTCGCGATTCAAATCCAAGGAGGGATATTTTCTTGGAATCCCGATTCCTCTAGTCCAACTATAAGAGATTTAGATGTCCAAATAGAGAGAGGCATGAGGGTTGCAGTATGTGGAACTGTTGGTTCAGGAAAATCGAGCCTTTTATCCTGCATATTAGGTGAAATACCAAAAATATCAGGCTCTGTTAGCTTAAGTGGTACGAAAGCTTATGTTCCTCAGTCTCCTTGGATACAAAGTGGGAAAATTAAAGACGCTATTCTCTTTGGGAAGCAGATGGATAATATTAGATACAATAGTGTACTTGAGGCTTGTGCATTGAAGAAAGATCTTGAACTTTTTCCCTACGGGGACGAGACAGACATTGGAGAAAGAGGAATAAATTTGAGTGGTGGACAAAAACAGAGAATACAGATTGCCCGTGCTTTATATGAAGATGTTGACATTTATATTTTTGATGACCCTTTTAGTGCTGTGGATGCACATACTGGAAAACATATTTTCCAAGTACGTTTCTCTTATCCTTTACATACTGTAGGTTTCCTGAATTAAGTAGTTTTAATGTTTTGATGAAATGATGAAGCTCTACAGTAGCACTCTGCAATTCACTGTTCAGTCTGAATAATATACATTGCTGGTTGTGCTGCTGCAACTTCATGTCCATAAACATGTAAGAAATTGGACTTGCTTGTTATAGGAATGCATACTTGGTATTCTGGCTTCAAAGACTGTAGTCTATGTAACTCATCAGGTCGAGTTTTTACCCTCAGCTGACATCATTCTGGTAGGTTTGAATTTCTTTCATCCTGTGCTATTGGTATTAAACTTTTCAACATAATTGGTATAGAGACAACGGGTTTACTGATCATTTATTGAGAGGAGGAGAAAAGGGATCCATATTTTGTTGATGTAAATGATATTCTTCACAGGTAATGCGAGATGGGGAAATTACTCAGGTCGGTAGATATGATGACATCTTGCAATCAGGCACAGATTTTGTTGAATTGGTTGGTGCACATCAGAAAGCTTTGAAAGCTATTTCTGCTATGGAGAAATCTGAAGTGTACACATCAGAGAGATTTGTTGAAAGCTCATGTCCTGGCAATACAGCTGCAGTGAAAAATGTCACTGCCAGTGAGACACAGAAGCAGTGTGGTGTTCAGAACTCAATAGATGTAGAGGAAAAGATTGAACCAGAAAACCACAAAGAAAGATTGGATAAAGAGAATAAAAATTCACAGCTTGTACAAGAAGAAGAAAGAGAGAGAGGCAGGGTAAACATGTCGGTATACTGGTCTTACATTACTGCTGCATACAATGGTACTTTGATACCTATAATATTACTGGCCGAAATAATAAGTCAGCTACTTGAAATATGTAGCATTAAGTGGTTGGCATCGGAAGATCCTACAAAAGAAAATGAGAGTTCCTCTGTGAGAAAGTCCCTTATTCTGGTTTATGCTGCTTTGAAATTAAGCAGCTCCCTGTGCAGTGTTGTGAGGTGTATGATTCTTTCATTGGTTGGACTTAAAACTGCCAATCAGCTTTTCAGCAATCTGCACAGGTGTATATTTCGTGCACCAATGTCCTTCTTTGATGCAACTCCATCTGGGCGAATACTCAATCGGGTCAGTTGACATTTATTGTTTTAATAGGCTAATACCTTCCCTGGGAGAAAAAGAAATCATCTGATTCTAGTGGGTCAATAACAAACTCTCTGTTTCTTGGCAGGCATCATCTGATCAGAGTGCAGTGGACAGAACGATTCCTACTGTACTAGGATATTTGGTTGTTACATTGATACAACTTCTGGGGATCATTGCAGTGATGTCTTTCAGTGTTTGGCAGGTCTTCATTATGTTTATACCACTGGGTGCGATTTGTATAGGGTATCAGGTATTCTCTGTACTTCTCAATAATAATAAATACAAACTTCGCAAATTTTAGTTTTTTCAGAGGAACATAAATTGGAGATAAGAGAGTTTGATCACTACTTCAAGGTTTGGTGTAGGTAGAGCCCATAATCTGATTGAAAAGGATGTTATCAAATAGATAGAGTTGCATCAAGATTCTATAATGGCAACTTTTTATCTGTATTTCTGTGTTTCCATGCTTTTGGGTTTTTAGGTAACGAGTAAAAGAATTCTTGTAACTCCTCTGACCTTCCTTGCATGCAGAAATATTACATACCATCAGCTAGGGAACTGGGTCGGTTGGCATCAGTTTGTAGAGCTCCAATCGTACAGCATTTTGGAGAATCAATCTCTGGAGCAGCCACCATTAGAAGTTTTGACCAGGAGTCTCGATTCATGGAAAGAAATCTCGAGTTGACTGATATATATACTAGACCTAGTCTCCACAATGCTGTAGCCACTGAGTGGCTTGGTATTCGGATAGATTTTCTATCAAATCTTCTGTTTGCATTCCTTTTGGTGTTCCTCATTCTCTTTCCTGAAGGTGTAATTAAACCAAGTAGGTATAGAAGGACTATCTTGGCATGCCATTCTTTTTCCTAAACTGATCTCAGCAGACTAGACATATTCTTTATAATAAAATATGAAAGTAAATCAAATGGCACCTTAACAGGCATTGCAGGGTTGGCAGTAACATATGGTCTACAACTGAGCACGGCACAATCCTACGTAATAATGTTCCTTTGTTCCGTGGAGACCAATATGATCTCAGTGGAGAGAATAATGCAGTATTCACGTATTGCCAGTGAGTCAACAGTGATCATAGAGAATTGTAGGCCAAACTCCAACTGGCCTTCTAGGGGAACAATAGATCTAACTGATTTGCAGGTCAGAACTTAGTACAAATAGACTATTTTTTTCACGCATTTACAGCTCATAATTTGCATGTCAGTTCATCTATATAATCGATCCATACAATCAGGTGCGTTATGGACCACATCTTCCGCTTGTCTTGAAAGGCCTTACATGCACTTTCCCTGGAGGTACGAAGGTGGGAGTTGTGGGGCGAACAGGAAGTGGCAAATCTACTCTTATTCAATCCATTTTTCGCGTTGTGGAACCAACGAAGGGCAGAATTGTCATTGACGGAGTCGACATCTCATCCATAGGCCTCCATGACCTAAGATCCAAATTAAGCATTATTCCGCAAGAACCAACAATGTTTGAAGGCACTATAAGAAATAATTTGGATCCTCTCGAAGATTACTCGGATGATGAGATTTGGGAGGTTAGTTCTGCTTCATATTCTATAAGCATTTGTATCAATTTTAGCGCCAATTATTCTTGCCTTGAAGAATATAAATATTTCCCCTGAGGATCTTGCTGTAAGTTTATTGTTTATGAATCTACTTCGATTTTGCTTGTGCTTTCAGGCTTTGGACAAGTGCCAACTTGGTGAGACTGTACGAGCAAAAGAAAAGAAACTCGATTCCTCAGGTCTGTGTGTCTTTATCACATTCAATGGAAGTCCTGAAGGAGAAGAGGAAAAGCTTTTACAGTGGCTAAATCTGCCATTTACTTTCCATCTTAGTGTTGAGGTTTATGTTATCTTTTAAGGTCCTTTGATTCCCACCTGTTCTCTCCGGCGCTTTTCTTGGAATGAAAATCGAGAATCTAAAGACTCTGATTTCACAGTGTCTAATTTGTTATTTGTTTTCCATCCTAGTGCCGATGTTTAAGTTTACCTTTTTGTGTCCTTGAGACCTACCTGGTCTCTAGGAACCCCTTATTTTAGAATCAAAATTGAGAAACGAATCTAATGGAATGTTCTCTTGTACAGTTGCCGAGAATGGAGGAAACTGGAGTGTGGGTCAATGCCAGCTTGTCTGTTTGGGACGGGCACTACTAAAACAGAGTCGGATACTGGTCCTTGACGAGGCAACTGCTTCAGTTGACAGTGCGACTGATGGATTTATTCAGCAAATCATTAGCCACCAATTTTCTACATGCACAGTCATTACTATAGCACATCGGATTCCATCTGTTATTGATAGTGATATGGTTCTCCTATTAAAGGATGGTATACCATTTATAAGCTGTTTATTTCCAATTGTTTTGTTACAGTTACTATTTTTTTTGGGACACATTTCATTTTTACTTATACTATGTATTGTTTTGAATCAGGACAAATTGCTGAGTATGACACTCCATCTAAACTACTCAGCAACAAATCTTCTGCATTTGCAAAACTTGTTTCAGAGTATTCCATCCAATAGATATAAGTAGAGGTTTGGACATTGGTCATATTGGGTTAACAATAGAATGGGGAAAAACCTTCATTTCCCTGAAACTCAAAGCAGAATAAATTCAATTATTCAGCCTCTATAACATCGCTATGAGTATCATGTAATCTCATTATTTTCTGATAATATTCTATATTTAGGTTGTTCAGAAGAGTTCAATTAGTTTTATCAGTGACTTTGACTTAGACTTAAGTTATGATTTTTCACTTGTTATATACCATGGGAAATGGAGTTTAGCCTTTTTCCAAGGTAACTTTCTCACTTTAACAAGGTAATCAGGACTCCAGACAACTTGGATTTGTAAGTGCAGTGCAGTTTGCTATAAGGTGTCTCTAACTATTTGTATCTTTTAGCTCTAATTTTGTATCTTTTAGCTCTAATTTTGTTATTTTCTGTTTCAGTTTGGCATTTTTTTTGTTTTATTTTAATTCTGACTAGTATATGTAATAATACTGTGCCAATTCTAATAAACATATTATTTTCATTTCTGCAAGACAAGCTATGTTATACTAGTCAAGATTTATAGGTCTTGTTAATAATAAGTGATGGCTTGTGTTTTTTTCCTTAATCCAGGAGCCAACTTAATTTTATTCATAATATTTTGTAATTATAAACTTTTTATCTAATATTTCAATAAATAAGAATTTGAGAATTCTACCATCTAATTACTAAATATGGCCCAAAAAGGGAAAAATGGGAGATGTACAAAATAGACATAGGCTATTTGAGTTTAAAAAGTACTTGATTTTTTAAAATTTATTTTTGTCAATTTCTTCTATAAAAAAAATCTTTTCTTTTGAATATGGATGAAAATCTTGCTTTGAGCAATTGTTTTAATTAGTTTTCAGTTTAACAAGTTTAGTTTAGTTTGGTTGTTTTTTATTTCAACTTTAAAAAAGATATTCTACACCAACTTCAAAAAATCTTCGAATTCACCTAGTGGAAGTAACTTTTCACTTTCATGAGAGTTAAAACTTCACTTTAGCCATAGGAGGAGCTATGATAGAAGTTCAAAAATGTAAAGAGTTAAAACTTCAGTTTAGCCACTGGAGGAGCTAGATAGAAGTTCAAAAATATGAAGTATCTTGCTGAAATGAAAAGTTTAGAATGCACAAAGAGTTAAAATTGAAAGTTTGAAAACAATTCCATGAAAGTGTAGGGAGTTATCTTCTTAGTTTAATGTTCTTTCCATGCCAATTGAGATGTAATAAGATCATTCCAAAGTTTCCAT
Source organism: Pinus taeda (assembly GCA_000404065.3). Classification (NCBI taxonomy): domain Eukaryota; kingdom Viridiplantae; phylum Streptophyta; class Pinopsida; order Pinales; family Pinaceae; genus Pinus; species Pinus taeda. Next base: position 15,163 of record APFE030422819.1, on the reverse strand, counting down.
GGAGTTCATACCTTACTTTCTCCTTTGTTTAAAATTTTTTGTCAAGGGTTTGTTCTTTCCATGCCAATTGAAATGTAATGGGATCATTCCAAACTTTCCATGGAGTTCATGCCATACTTTCTCCTTCATTTAAATTTTATCATCATTGCCAAGGGTTTCCTTTATTTTTAGGTTTTATTGGAGTGAAATTTTGGAACTTAGGACTATTGAAGTTCAAAAGTCACTTCCTTAATATTGCTAAGTTATTTAATGGTGTTCCTTCACTCCCTTATTATTGCTAACTTATGTAATGGTACTCCTTCATTATAATTGTTTTTTCCCATTAACAACTTGATGGTTTTGTCTAAAACAAATGCCTTTCCATAGCTTCACATTTTTCTCCATCTATTGATTACATAATTCATCATTACTATCATTTGAAACAAAGTTTATTTAAATATCAAATACACATATTTGTCTTCAAAGGAAAGCTATTTAGTAAAGTGTCGTATCAATGGAGTGACTCAGTGTTTGGTGTTCTAAGTGCTTTCACATTGGAGTAAGATGAACTCTTGTATTTCCTTGTAATTGTCCATCAATAGAAGTAAGTATCACTACATCACATCTTTCTTATTTTCATTACTAGATCTTACTGTTGATGGTTGTATCTAACATGAATTTTGTTGAAATCCTTGCTATGAAGGTTATTTTCTATTAGGAATGCACAACTAGATGTAGTAGGTTTTGGTTAGAACAAAATTTTGTGTAGATAATAATTTTAGGATTAATTTTCATCATAAATAGTATGTCTCTATTAGGTCCCAATACAATCAGAGCCTACATAACAATAATATTGTAGGGGCACAACAAAGTGGGCTTCTATGGGGCATAATAATAACAATATGGGGACTATATGGGCACAATAATTGGGGCCTAACAATCTCCTATAAGATCCACTTTTAAAACTCCAAAGCAATATGCCAAAGAGAAAAATTGATCCATATTGGATAATTATATTGTTTGTCATCTATCTCAATGCTTTTAGAGTGGAAAAAGTGGAGGAAATCATTTCTCAGGACCATTTTTACCAATGGGACCTAGTTTGGAAAATATGGATTTGAAACCTTCCAGGAATGTTTTGAGGCATCAAACGAAGTTTTTTGGGGGTAATTGGTACCATGGCATACAAATTGGAGTTGCCTTCATCTTCCCGAGTACAACTAGTTTTCCATGTTTCATTCTTAAAGAAGGTTATTAGTGACAAGCTCCCAATTCAAACAGTGTCTCCAAAACTTGATGAAGAAGGAAAAATCATATTGGATCCTGAAGAATTCATGGAAACGAGAACCCGACAACTATGGAATCGAACAATTTCAGAGTATCTCATTAAGTGGAAAATTAACCCGTTGAAGATTCCACATGGCAGGATGAAAATTTTCTACAGAAACATCTAAAACTACTCAAGCATTGAGGAAAACAATTTTTTGAAGGAGAGGGGCATGTTAGGTCCCTATAATACTGGTGTAGCTCCCTTATTGTTATTGTTAGTCTAGCCCCCTATTGTTATTGTTGTGCCCATTTAGTCCTCATATTGTTATTGTTGTGCCCCATATAAACACATTATTGTTATTGTTGTGACCTTACATAATTATTGTTATGTAGGCTATGATTATATTCTGACCCCTTAGACTCCTATATATACCAAGGAGGTCTTGTCGTTAGTATCATCCAAGAATTTTTCATTTATGTAATGTAAAGGAAGTTTCCCCCTCAAAGAAGATAATTTTTAAGTCATTGATCCATGTTTTCTTTTGTTTTGAGAGCTAGTTGCATAACACTTTGAAACCCTCATTAAGTCATAGTTTAACCCTATTGGGTATGTATAGGACTAGCAGATCCGGTGGTACTACTTTAGGATAAAGTGGAGGAAAAACGTGCAGGAGTACACTATAGAGTTCTGAAAGATTAGCATAATGTTGGGTACCTCCCACAAAAACCCAAATGTACTCCTCAAGTATTTGGGAGTCTACACCATCATATGTGAGAGAAAGTGATGTTGTTTAAGCCCAAAACATTAGATGAGGCTTATGTACAAGCAAAATACCTGGAGAACATAGGTCTGAAGAATGTGCAATGAAGTGGATCGAAGCAGAAGGAGCAATATGACGCTTCTAAGGAGGGGAAGAAGAAGAAGAAAGGGGAAAATATAAAAAGACAATAACCATATGACATGAATGTAAATATGTTAAAAACCACTAAAACATTGATAGCCATATAAAGAAGTGATGGAATTTACATCCAGAGATTAACTCAAATAAAAAAAAGGACAATAAGAAGAAGAATCTCATGGCCACTGATTTGAGTAACCAAGTTGAAAGTAGCTTGAATGTGGATGAGAATATCATTCACATATCACTGCAGAAGGAGGTGAATCTGAGTAGCCTTCAACAACAAGAAGAGAAATAAATGACAAAACTCTTCCATATAAAGGTATAGGTCAATAAGACAAAAAATGATGCTTTGATTGACTCAGGATTGTAGGCGAATCACATTGTAGAAGATCTAGTAGAGAAGTTAGATTTGGAATTTCATGATCATTCAAACCCATATCCATTGGGATGGGTAAATAAATATGTTGAGCTGAAGGTAATAAAATAGTGCAAAATTATATTTCTCATCAGTATTGATTTTATTGATGAAGTAGAAATAGATGTGGTTTTCCTTGATATATGTGGAGTCATGTTTAGGAGTCCCTATATTCATGCATAGAGCCAACCAGTATAGACTCATCAAGGATGGAAAGTTTTTAACCATTAATGCACACAAAGGGAAATTAACAATTTTATAAGTGCGTGCCAACCAAGCCAATAAATTGGTCAATTCCAACAAGAAGTATGTTTTATTGTTTTGAATAGAACATCAATCTATAAAAGAATTAGTAAGAGGAAAGGTATCCCTGGAGGGTTGTACTAAGAAACAAAAAAATAGCTGGAAGAGTTGTTATAGTCATACGAGGATGTTCTCTGAGAGCGTGAAGGGTTACCACTTAAGAGGGAAGTGGAGCACGAGATTCATCTATTGTTGAACTCCCCTTTTCAAGCATTAGGTTGTATAAGTAGTCTCCTATAGAAGCAAAGTGAGGTGAAGAATTAGTTGTAGTAGCTACTAGAACATGGTGTCATTTTGACTGAGTACATAACCATGGGACACCCATCATCATTGTGTCAAAGAAGAATGGGACTTGGCACATGTGTATAGATTATAAGGCATTAAACAAAATCACGCTCGAGAAGCGGTATCCCCTGTCAAGGATAGATTATTTATTAGATCAGTTGCAGCAAGAAAAAGACTTCACAAAGCTGGACATAAAGTCTAGATATCACCAGGTTTGAGTTACAGAAGAAGATACCGATAATACCTCCTTCAAAACTAGGAAAGGTTTGTATGAGTGGCTAGTTATGCCATTTGGCCTATGTAATGCACCAACTACATTTATGAGATTAATGAATGATGTATTGTGCCCTTTTATATCTTCATTTGTTATTGTGTACTTTTATGATATGCTAGTATATAGTGCTACCTGGGAGGAGCACACCTCACATTTGACGCAAGTGCCAGAGACATTAAAGAAGCACCAACTACTAGAAAATCTCAAGAAGTGTCAGTTTGCACAATAGTCTTTGGTGCATCTGGGGTATGTGATAGGTGGAGTAGAGGTAAAGATAGATCCTGCCAAGATGGAGACCATCATGAAATGGTTGGTGCCTATTAATGTTTATGAGGTCAGGAGTTTCATTAGGGCAACACAATACCTTGGGAAATTCATAGCTTTATTTTTAGTGGTTGAAACACCACTCCACACCATAGTAGCAAGTGGAAAGAGTTTCCAATGGGCAAGGGTAAACAAAGGTATTTTGAGGAGCTAAAGAATAATATCATTCAAGCACTAGTTATGGCATTACCAAACTTGCAACATCCCTTTGAAGTGGAGACAAATGCAATTGAGTGTGTTATGGGACTGGTCTTGATGTAGGGAGAAAGGATTGTATGCTACCATTCTGAAGTATTTCATGAGATAGTTTTTAACTACCCTACCTACGACAAGGAGATATATGCCTTAGTGAAAGTTGTGAAGAAGTTGAAGCACTATTTGATGGCAAGGAGATAGTGATGCACACAGATCACCAACCACTACAGTACTTGTAGACCCAGATTAATTTATAACAGACCAGACATGACAAGAGGATGAGGGTTGCAAAAAAATGGTACCATGGCATACAAATTGGAGTTGCCTTCATCTTCCCGAGTACACCTAGTTTTCCATGTTTCATTCTTAAATAATGTTATTAGTGACAAGATCCCAATTCAAACAGTGTTTCTAGAACTTGATGAAGAAGGAAAAATCATATTGGATCCTGAAGCATTCATGGAAACAAGAACCTGACAACTATGCAATCGAACAATTTCAAAGTATCTCATTAAATGGAAAATTTACCCACTAAAGATTCCACATGATAGGATGAGAATTTTTACAGAAACATCCAAAACTACTCAATCATTGAGGAAAAAACTTTTTTGAAGGAGAGGGGCATGTTAGGTCCCTATAATATTGGTGTAGCCCCCTATTGTTATTGTTGTGCCCCATATAAACACATTATTGTTATTGTTGTGACCTTACATAATTATTGTTAAGTAGGCTATGATTATATTCTGACCCCTTAGACTCTTATATATACCAAGGAGGTCTTGTCATTAGTATCATCCAAAAATTGTTCATTTATGTAATGTAAAGGAGGTTTCCCCCTCAAAGAAGATAATTTTTAAGTCATTGATATATCTTTTATTTTATTTTGAGAGCTAGTTGCATAACACTTTGAAACCGTCATTAAGTCACTGTTTAACCCTACTGGGTATGTATAGGACTAGTAGATCTGATGGTACTACTTTAGGATAAAGTGGAGGAAAAACATGTAGGAGTACACTATAAGATTTCAAAAGATGGCCATAATGTTGGGTACCTCGCAAAAACACCCAAATGTACTCCTCAAGTATCTGGGGGTCTACACCATCATATGTGAGAGAAAGTGATGTTGTTTAAGCCCAAAACATTAGATGAGGCTTTTGTACAGGAAAAATACCTGGAGAACATAGGTTTGAAGAAAGTGCAATGAAGTGGATCGAAGTAGAAGGAGCAATATGATGCTTCTAAGGAGGGGAAGAAGAAGAAGAAAGGGGAAAATATCAAAATACAATAACCATATAACATGAATGTCAATATCCTAAAAACCACTAAAACATTGATAGCCATATAAAGAAGTGATGGAATTTACATCTAGTGCTTAACTCAAAGAGAAAAAAAAGACATTAAGAAAAAGAAACTCATGGCCACTGATTTGAGTAACCAAGTTGAAAGTAGCTTGGATGTGGAAGAGAATATCATTTGCACATCACTACAGAAGGAGGTGAATCTGAGTAGCCTTCACAACAAGAAGAGAAATAAATGACAAAACTCTTCCATATAAAGGTATAGGTCAATAAGACAAAAATTAATGCTCTGATTGACTCAGGATTGTAGGCGAATCACATTATAGTAGATCTAGTAGAGAAGTTATATTTTGAATTTCATGATCATCCAAATCCATATCCATTGGGATGGGTAAATAAATATGCTGAGCTGAAGGTAACAAAATAGTGCAAAATTAGATTTTTCATCAGTATTGATTTTATTGATGAAGTAGAAATAGATGTGGTTTCCCTTGATGTGTGTGGAGTCATGTTTAGGAGTCCGTACATGCACATGCAAGATGCAATATTCATGCATAGAGGTAACCAGTATAGACTTATCAAGGATGGAAAGTTTTTAACCATTAATGCACACAAAGGAAAATTAACAACTTCATAAGCAAGTGCCAACCAATCCAATAAATTGATCGATTCCAACAATAATTATGTTTTATTGTTTTTAAGAGAACATCAGTCTATAGAAGAGTTAGTAAGAGGAAAGGCATCCCTGGAGGGTTGTGCAAAGAAAGAAAAAAATAGCTGGAAGAGTTGTTATATGCATACGGGGATGTTCTCCAAGAGCGTGAAGGGTTACCATCTAAGAGGGAAGTAAAGCACGAGATTCATCTATTGCTGAACTCGCCATTTCAAACATTAGGTTGTATAGGTAGTCTCTTATAGTAGAAAAGTGAGGTGACGAATTAGTTGTAGTAGCTACTAGAACATGGTGTCATTTTGACTGAGTAAATCACCATGTGGGACACCCATCATCATTGTGTCAAATAAGGATGGGACTTGGCAGATGTGTATAGATTATAAGGCATTAAAAAAAATCACGCTTAAGAATAAGTACCCCCTGCCAAGGATAGATGATTTATTAGATCATCTGTAGCAAGAAAAATACTTCACAAAGCTCGACTTAAAGTCTAAATATCACCAGGTTCGAGTCACAGAAGAAGATACCTATAATACCTCCTTCAAAACTAGGAAAGGTTTGTATGAGTGGCTAGTTATGTCATTTGGCTTATGTAATGCACCAACTACATTTATGAGATTAATGAATGATGTGTTGTGCCCTTTTATAGATTCATTTGTTATTGTCTATTTTTATGATATAATGGTATATAGTGCTACCTGGGAGGAGCACATCTCACATTTGACGCAGGTGCCAGAGACATTAAAGAACCACCAGCTGCTAGAAAATATCAAGAAGTGTTAGTTTGCACAATAGTATTTGGTGCATCTCGGGCATGTGATAGGTGGAGGAGAGGTAAAGATAAATCCTGCCAAGATGGATGCCATCATGAAATGGTTGGTGCCTATTAATCTTTATGAGGTCAGGAGTTTCATTAGGGAAACACAATAACTTTAGAAATTCATAGCCTTATTTTTAGTGGTTGAAACACCAATCCACACCAAAATAGCAAGCGGCAAGAGTTTCCAATGGGTAAGGGTCAACAAAGGTATTTTGAGGAGTTAAAGAAGAATATTATTCAAGCACTAGTTTTGCCATTACCAAACTTGTAGCATCCCTTTGAAGTGGAGACAGATGCGATTGAGTGTGCTATGGGATTGGTCTTGATGTAGGGAGGAAGGATTGTATGCTACCATTTTGAAGTATTTCACGAGATAGTTTTTAACTACCCTACCTATGACAAGGAGCTATATGCCCTGGTGAAAGTTGTGAAGAAGTTGAAGCACTATTTGATGGCATGGAGATAGTGATGCACACAGATCACCAGCCACTACAATACTTGTAGACCCATATTAATTTATAGCAGAGGAGACATTACAAGTGGATGGGGGTTGCAAAAAATTGGTACCATGGCATACAAATTGGAGTTGCCTTCATCTTCCCGAGTACACCTAGTTTTCCGTGTTTCATGCTTAAAGAAGGTTATCAATGACAAGCTCTCAATTCAAACAGTATTTCCAGAACTTGATGAAGAAGGAAATATCATATTGGATCCTGAAGCATTCATGGAAACAAGAACCCGACAACTATGGAATCAAAAAATTTCAAAGTATCTCATTAAGTGGAAAATTTACCCCCTGAAGACTCTACATGGCAGGATGAGAATTTTATACAGAAACATCCAAAACTACTCTTTCTTGAAGGAGAAGGGCATGTTAGGTCCCTATAATATTGTTGTAGCCTCCTTATTGTTATTGTTAGTGTAGCCCCCTATTGTTATTGTTGTGCCCATGTAGTCCTCATATTGTTATTGTTGTGCCCCATATAAACACATTATTGTTATTGTTGTGACCTTACATAGTTATTGTTATGTAGGCTATGATTATATTCTGACCCCTTAGACTCCTATATATACCAAGGAGGCCTTGTCATTAGTATCATCCAAGAAATGTTCATTTATGTAATATAAAGGATGTTTCCCCCTCAAAGAGGATAATTTTTAAGTCGTTGATATATCTTTTCTTTTGTTTTGAGAGCTAGTTGCATAACACTTTGAAACCCTCATTAAGTCATAGTTTAACCCTATTGGGTATGTATAGGACTAGCAGATCCGATGGTACTACTTTGGGATAAAGTGGAGGAAAAAAGTGCAGGAGTACACTATAGTGTTTCGAAATATGGCCATAATGTTGGGTACCTCCCAAAAAAACCGAAATGTACTCCTCAAGTATCTAGGAGTATACACCATCATATGTGAGAGAAAGTGATGTTGTTTAAGCCCAAAACATTAGATGAGGCTTCTGTATAGGAAAAATACCTGGAGAACATAGGTCTGAGGAAAGTGCAATGAAGTGGATCGAAGTAGAAGGAGAAATATGACGCTTCTAAGGAGGGGAAGAAGAAGAAGAAAGGGGGAAATATAAAAAGATGATAACCATATAACATGAATGTAAATATCTTAAAAACCACTAAAACATTGATAGCCATATAAAGAAGTGATGGAATTTACATCCAGAGCTTAACTCAAAGAAAAAAAAAAGACAATAAGAGGATCAATCTCATGGCCACTGATTTGAGTAACCAAGTTGAAATTAGCTTGGATGTGGATGATAATATGATTTGCACATCACTATAAAAGGAGGTGAATCTGAGTAGCCTTCAACAACAAGAAGAGAAATAAATGACAAAACTCTTCCATATAAAGGTATAGGTCAATAAGACAAAAGGTGACGCTTTGATTGACTTAGGATTGCAAGTGAATCACATTGTAGCAGATCTAGTAGAGAAGTTAGATTTGGAATTTCATGATCATCCAAACCCATATCCATTGGGATGGGTAAATAAATATGTTGATATGAAGGTAACAAAATAGTGGAAAATTATATTTTTCATCAATATTGATTTTATTGATGAAGTAGAAATAGATGTGGTCTCCCTTGATGTATGTGGAGTTGTGTTTAGGAGTCCCTAGATGCACATGTGATATGCAATATTCATGCATAAAGCCAACCATTATAGAGTCATCAAGGATGAAAAGTTTTTAACCATTAATGCACACAAAGGAAAATTAACAATTTCATAAGTAAGTGCCAACCAAGCCAATAAATTGATCGATTCCAAGAAGGAGTACGTTTTATTGTTTTTAAGAGAAAACCAGTCTATAAAAGAGTTAGTAAGAGGAAAGGCATCCCTGGAGGGATGTACTAAGAAACAAAAAAAATAGTTGGAAGATTTGTTATAGGCATATGAGGATGTTCTCCAATAGCGATAAGGGTTACCACCTAAGAGGGAAGTGGAGCACGAGATTCATCTATTGCCAAACTCCCCATTTCAAACATTGGGTTGTACATGTAGTCTGTTATAGAAGAAAAGTGAGGTGAAGAATTATTTGTAGTAGCTATTAGAACATGGTGTCATCTCGATTGAGTACATCACCATGTGGGACACCCATCATCATTGTGTCAAAGAAGGATGGGACTTGGCAGATGTGTATAGATTATAAGGCATTAAAGAAAATCATCCTCGAGAACAGGTACCCCCTGCCAAGGATAGATGATTTATTAAATCAATTGGAGCAAGAAAAATACTTCACAAATTTGGATTTAAAGTCTAGATATCACCAGGTTTGAGTCATAGAAGAAGATACCTATAATACGTCCTTCAAAACTAGGAAAGGTTTCTATGAGTGGCTAGTTATGCCATTTGGCCTATGTAATGCACCAGCTACATTTATGAGATTAATGAATGATTTATTGTGCCCTTTTATAGATTAATATGTTATTGTTTATTTTTATGATATGTTGGTATATAGTGCTACCTAGGAGGAGCACATCTCACATTTGACGCAGGTGCTAGAGACATTAAAGAAGCACCAACTACTAGAAAATCTGAAGAAGTGTTAATTTATACAATAGTCTTTGGTGCATTTGGGGTATGTGATAGGTGGAGGAGAGATAAAGATAGATCCTGCCAAGATGGAGGTCATCATGAAATGATTGGTGCCTATTAATGTTTATGAGGTCAGGAGTTTCATTAGGGAAACAAAATAGCTTAAGAAATTCATAGCCTTATTCTTAGTGGTTGAAACACCACTCCACACCAGAATAGCAAGTGGAAAGAATTTCCAATGGGAAAGGGTCAACAAAGGTATTTTGAGGAGCTAAAGAAGAATATCATTCAAGCACTAGTTTTGGAATTACCAAACTTGCAACATCCCTTTGAAGTGGAGACAAATGTGATTGAGTGTGCTATGGGAGTGGTCTTGATGTAGGGAGGAAGGAATGTATGCTACCATTCTGAAGTATTTCATGAGATACCTTTTAACTACCCTACCTACGATAAGGAGCTATATCCCCTGGTGAAAGTTGTGAAGAAGTTGAAGCACTATTTGATGGCAAGGAGATAGTGATGCACATAGATCACCAATCACTAGAGTACCTGTAGATCCAGATTAATTTATAGCAGACCAGGCATTACAAGTGGATGGGGTTTCAATTGTAGTTTCATTTGGTAATCGAGTACAAGAAGGGAAGCACAAACAAGATGGCCAACATGATTTCAAGGCCATCCACATCAAACGTCATAGATTTGGGGACTCTTATGAACATGGATCCATTCACCCATGATGCATACAAAGAGGCGTATTTAGAGGATCAGGACTTTAGGGAGGTGTTTTAGCAAATGAAAAGTTATATTCATGTGCACAATGGTGACATCACTATTGAATACCATCTCTAGGACGGGTTAATCTACAAGTTGGATAAGCTATGTTCCTAAAGGTGAGTGATTTCAGCTGATTAGAGAGGCTCACTCCTCTAAGGTTATAGGGAACTTTGGTGTAGGGAAGGTCATGGCTAACTTGTAGAGGCATGTGTATTGGTTGAATATGCAAGAGAAGGTAGCTAGGTTCATAAAAGGATGCTTGATTTGTTGTATCGTCAAGCCCAACAACAGGAAATAGGGTCTCTATCATCCCTTACATGTACCCACTAATTGTTACAAAATAATTTCCATGGAATTTGTGGGAGGTTTACGAACAACCAAGAAGGGACATAAATACATGTTCATTGTAGCTAACAAGTTTAGTGAGATGTGTGTTTTGATGCACTTTATGAAGACCATTAGTGGATAAGAAGTAAGAAACTTGTTCTTTGGACAATTCTGAGTGCACTTTGGGATACCAAAGAGCATATTTTTAGATAGAGACACAAGATTTCACAGTGTATTCTAAACTACATTATGGGAGAAGATGGACATGAATTTGAACAGATCTACAAATTTACATCCACAAACATATGGGCAGATAAAATTAGTCAATAAGACTTTGGTGCAACTTTTGAGGGGATATATCCAGAAACATTTGAAGACCTGGCATGAAAATATGGTATATATACAACATTCTTATAATAGATAAGTCCACACTTCTACATGAAAGCCCTCATTTCAAACTTGTTTTGGATATTTTCCACCTTCACCTTTGAACATTGCATATGAGCAGGAAGGAGGAGTGAGGGAAGATATTATAGGAGATGCCTTAAGGGATGAAAATTTTATAGAGATGATTAGGTAGATCCATATACAGGTACAAGAGACACTGCAAAAGTCACAGGAAAAAGTTAAGGCTAGACATCATCAACATAGAACAAAGAAATTGTTTAAGGTGGGAGATAAAGTATGGCTATAGTTGAACAAGGAGGGGCTATAGGGGTCTGGTAAGAAAATCAAGGCTGTAAGGTATGGTCTCTTTGAGACACTGAAAAAGGTGGGTGATAATGCCTATCAACTCACTTTACCACCATATATGTACATTTACTGAGTTGTGAATGTAGAGAATATGAAAATCTATGAGTCTTTCATGTTAGATTGGGTAGAGGAATAGGTCCTACCTTCTATGGAGGATTTGGCACCAATTGCTTAGGTAGTGTTGGAATGAGATACAATTTTGCAGAAGAGTTCCATAACTACAAGATAGGGGTAGCATGAACTTTGGTAGGTTGGGTTGAAAGGACAAATTACGGGCAAAACTAAATGGTACACTAGATAGAAGGTGGAGGAAACTTTTTCTCACCTCATTCAATAAACGTTTTTGGAGACAAAAAGCCTCCAAAAATGGGGAGATGTGATCCAAATTGGATCATTATATTATTTTTTATCCATATTTATGCTTTCAAGTCGAAAAAGTGGAAGAAATTAACTCTTAGGAGCATTTTTATTGGCAGGACCCAGTTTGGAAAATTGGGCTCTGAAACCTTTCAGGAGCATTTTGAGGCATCAAATGATGTTTTTTGGGCATAAAACATTGTTTATTTAGAACCACCCTTTTTTACCTATTCTACACACAACTACCTTTCTAATGGTACAAGAATCACATCAATCAGAGTCTGTATGCAAAAGTTATGCCACTTGGAAGTTAACCTTCCTGTTTTCACCACTATAATTTGATAGGATGCCATGTCAACCCCCATTATTCATGAAAGGGGCTAGCCACATGATTGTAATGTATAAGTCTCTAGAAGAGTATATATTGTAACTCCAGTTAAGAGTTGCGGTAGTCAAACCTAACCACTTGCAAGCTATCAGGTTGTGTTATAACTCGGCCACTAGGAGGAAAAGGGGTTCCATTCTTTGAAGATCATTTGTTCCATATCTAAGAAAAAATAGCCAAGAGGTAGGGAAAATTTTAAGAACCCCCCCTAAATTTATAAATATAATAAATGGGTGAATCTCCATGGTATATAGGAAAAATGGAAGGCGATTTTATCAAATAATATAAATGTATATATAA
>APFE030422817.1:0-16916 GCA_000404065.3 Pinus taeda | reverse complement strand
TTTCTGAGCAGTTTTTAGTGGAGAACTTTTGGGAGATGATGTAATCAGCTGACCTTGTTCCTTTAGGTAGTGAAGCAACACTTTTAGGGACTTAGGAGCCCTCAGTTTATGGACATTTATGATTGGGGTTGTAGTGCCCAAAAATTTCTATAACATTGCTCAATAGTGGGGAGGCCTTCATTCATTAAGTGGTATAAAAAGAGATGAAAGTACAAGTAACATTCATTTACAGTCCTTATACCTCCAAGCTGGAAGATGGATGAAGGATGGAGAGCCTAGCTTCAAAAACAAACAATATCACTGAAATCTAGATGAAAAATCATGGATAATTGCCTATTTGAACACCCAATTCGGAGAAATGAAGCTTTTGCACCCTCTCAGAACCTCCCTGCTACTCAAGGCAAGGTTTCGGCCTGCTGCCATGTCGGGTTACTGCTATACACAATAGTTTCTAAACTTCTATGCCAGTCTCTCCTTTTCCTGTGTGGACCGTCCCATATATATATATATACTTGATCGACCGACTCCTCAATGTTGGGCAGTTCCCAACAGAGGACAAGTTTAACAGGCGAGCGCTTCCAATAGAGATTCTCGCACTGTAGGTAACAAATCTGTCAAACATAGAAAAACCACCCTTGACACTGTTTTCACATGAACCGATGTATACCCTCAACCTGATGGATTTATTGGCACTGATAACCCCATCGCAAATTGTAATCGGTCGAAATCAAGGTGTTCCTCCATAATGGACGCTGCAAGATGTGATGTGCGATATGCGATCCGAAGGACCTGACAAGTTTCCAAAACCACACTCTATACCATATCGCATCTGGGAGTATTAACAAAACTAGCCGGTCTTATTTTTTTAAAAACGCACGCTATGAGATATGCGATATCGCATTCGCAACCCTGACTGTTAGGGGTCGATTCTGTAAAGAACTTCCCTTTGCGATTGTGATATGCGATTATCGCATCACATCCTGACTCTGTCGGGGCCGATTTTGGGGCCGATTTTGTAACCGCAGACCTCTACCTTTTGTGATTAGTGAAATGCGAGGCCAATGGGACCTTGCCACTTGGTGCTTCCCCATTCGCTGAAGATTTCTACCACGTCATCTTCTCCTTCCACCTGTTCGAGTCAAACCTAACTTTGACTTGCTCTAAATTCCTCATATGAGCTCGGATTCGAGTGACGTTTGCATCAATGGAATCAAGATGACGAGAACTTTGATCTGATGCTAAGTTCATAGAGTTTCTACCACTTTGAGTTTTCAGCCTTTTTACCATGCCACTGGTACTTTTTTAGAGATCCACCTAGATCAATCCTCCCCACTAAGAGATTTTGGATCGCCAAAAGCCTTTTCAGGCAATTGGAAAGTGAGGAAATTTCTCCCTCACTTTTTCTTTCTCCATCCATCGAGATTTACTCAGATGAGTTCCTTTGAAGCCAACATGAATGTACTCCACATCTCCCTGTTATGAAGTTCTGGTTTTCCTGTCGAGTATGATATCTTCGGGAAACTTGTCTAGATACTCTGGTCCAAAAATCATCCATTGTAGGAATCTGTGTAACCTCTTTGGTATCCATAATCAATGGAGGTTCATAAAACTTCAGGTTTTCAACATTCACTACTGAGTACATTTGCATATAAGCAGGCAAGTCAAGGCGAAAAAAATTGTCTCCAATCTTTGCCAATATGGTGAAGGTACCATATCGAATGGGTCTCAATTTCTTCCCTTCTCCCCTCATTCTATCCTTGCTGATGTGGAGCCATATCTTATCCACAACTTCAAATTGATGGTCAATTCAGTGCTTATCATGTCAAGCTTTATACTGAGCTTGACTCTTCTCCAACTGCTCCTGTACTGCCTGATGAATCACATGTATCCGTTGAATAAAATTCCATGCTTTGTCCCTATCATCTCGTCCATTTCCATCCTCATCTTTCCCAAAGACCATGTCTAAGGGATCCCTTGGTGGATAACCAAAACATGTCTCGAACATGAGTTATGTGTGGATGAATGTGCTACTCAATTGTATGCATGCTGCACATAAGGAAGTTGTTCATCCCACAAATTGGGATGATTTCCACAATAGCCTCGTAACAACTGTACCACGGTGTGGTTGATGGCCTTTGTCTACCCATCAGTCTGTGGATGAAACACCATACTTCTTTTCAGCTTGGTGTCCATCATTCTCCACAAGATGGTCCAAAACTCTCCAAGAAGGCAAGAATCTCGATCTGACACAATAGAAGTGGGTAACCCAAAATGGACCTAGACATGCTGAAAGAAAATATAAGTAGTCTGCTCAGTAGTGACCTACTTTTTACAAGGCATTAAAATACACATTTTACTAAAACAATCCACGACGACATACAAATAGTTGTTACCTTTCCTAGACATAGGCAAACCACCTACAAAATCCATGGACACACTTTCCCATGGTTGACTCGGAATAGGGAGTGGTGTGTAGAGCCCAAGTTTTCTATTAGAGGGATTTGAAAGAGATCATAACACAACCATTTACAAAACAAGTCACAAAGTTTTTCATATGAGGCCAAAACCAAAACCTATGTAAATGACATAAAGTTTTTTCAACCCCAAAATGACCAAACACAAGAGAGGTATGAGCCTCTTGGATTACATGTACCCTTTCATCAATGGGTATACATAGTTTTCCAAGGTGATACAATAGTTTTCCCTACAAATAATAATTGTCCACCTGCGATCCATGAGTCAGTTTTGCATAAATCTCTTTAAAATCATCATCGTTAGCACATTGTTTAACATAACTTTCTAACGATAAAGAAGCATTTTGAAAAATTACAAATGCAAAAATAGGAGGGCGAGAAAGCATATCTGCTACTTTTATTTTTGGAACCCTTCTTGTATTTTATTACCAGATGAAGTTGTTGGAGAAATCCCATCCATCTGAAACAATGGGCTTGTTGAAGCTTGGTATGTGCCTGAAGGTCTTGCAAGGGCTGATGATTGATATGGATGATGGTCTCCTTGCCGATCAGGTAGTGTTTCCACTTCTTTACACTCTGAACCAACGCGTACAACTCCCTGTTGTATGTGGGATAATTCATAAGGGCATAGGAGAAAGTATTTGAATGGTAACATATAGGCTTCCTTTGCTGCATCAATACAACAAGTATGGCATATCCCCTGGCATCTATCTCAATCTCAAAAGGCTACTAAAGGTCTGGTAAGGCTAGCATTGGTGTTGTGTTGATATTCTCTTTCAGTGTGTCGAAGGATTTCTGCTGCTTTCCTCTCCACTGAAAGGCCTGCTTCACACTTGTCAATGCATGTGAGGGGGTTGTGATAACAAAGAAGTTTGTAATGAACCTTCTCCAATACTATACTGCACCCAAAAAACTATAGATCTTTGTAACATTTGTGGGCTCAAGCCACTTCATAATTGCATCTACTTTAGATGGGTCTATTTTCAATTGCACATTACCAACTATGTGACCTAAATAAACCAGATAGGTCTTCCCATACTCACACTTTGACAAATTTACATACAATTTTTCATTTTCAGAACATCAAGCACTTTCTTCACATGGCATACATGTTCATCCCACCTACTATAAACAAGAATATCATCCAGATATACAAGCACAAAATTATCAAGAAAAGGCCTAAACAAATCATTCGTTACCCTCATAAATGTGACCGGAGCATTACACAGTTCGAATGGAATAACCATCCATTCGAATAGCCCCTACTTGGTTTTGAATGCAGTCTTCCAAATGTCTTGTTCTGCAATTCTAACCTGGTGATATCCACTACGCAAAATCAATTTTGTAAAATAGACAACATTTTTCACTTGATCTAATAATTCATCAATGCGAGGGAGAGGATATCAATTATTCATAATAATTTTGTTTAGCGCCATGTAGTCTACACACATTCTCCATCTGTCATCTTTCTTTAGCACCAACACAATTGGTGAGCCGCACAGAGAAGAACTCGGTCTAATGACCCCTTGATTTAGCAATTCCTGCACCTGTTTCTTGATCTCCTCCATCTCAATAGAAGACATCCTATACATGCCAATATTCGATAAAGGAGCATCCTGATGTAAATGCATCTCATGTTGGATTTCCCGTTATGGGGGCAATCCTCTCAGTTCCTAAAACAATCAATCATAGTCAAAAATAATTTCTAACAATTCTTTCTTATGATCAGGATCACAACCTTTGAAAGTGTCAACAGTATCGACCTCTTTCGCTCTCACCACCATGAGCATGCAACCTTTACTGGAATTAACCAGTTGTTAAATTTGTCCTGCACTTACAAGGCTATCACTGAATTTCCTATGATGAACTTTGACTATATATTCTACCCCATCCTTCGTGAGGTGGTATTTATTTTCATGCCGAAATAAGACTGCTTTTCTGTCATTTAGATACAGAATTCCCAAGATGATTCCACAGATATTCAAAGGTACAACATCTAAATCTACTTCATCAACTAATTTTGAAGCAATAACAAATCTGGCCCTACATTGCTTGGTTACTTGTAATTTTTCTTTATCGCTTACCCAACCAAGTGGGTATGGACTCAGATGAGGCTTAGTTTCAAGGCCTAACACTAAGGACTCTAAGATTAAGTTTTCTTGGGAACCTAAATCGAATAGAGTTTCCATATTTGTGTGTTTTATAAGTTTTATAATAAACCTAATGTGGAATAATTCAATTCTCTTTCATTCATTACTTGCAGGATCATTTAAAGAACTATTACTTGTAATCGAATCAAAATTATTATTAACAGAAAGAATACCTCTTGCGCCCACGGCTATGATCAATTTCTCATCACTGGAGTCTGATCCAAGGTCATGTTGTGTTGTTGCCACTGTATTCTCCTTCCCCTTTCTGTTGAATCTCTTTGGTCTTAGCTCTGGATGTAGCTTCCAACAGTGGTCCTCATCATGACTTTCTCTCTTCCAATGCATGCAAGATGATGATTCTCCGTCCTCTTTCTTGGATGTGGTTGTCTTCTTATCCTTCCCCCTAACTTTCTTCTAGATTTTTCCATGCTGAGGTTTGAACAGTGTTTTCTTGGCTTAATCATCTCTATCATTCTTGCCTCGAATTTCAAGATGGATGGCCTTTACCATGGCCGCATCAATCATAGTAGGCTCGAATAATAATAGTGAGTGTCTTATGTAACTATGTAACACCAACATACTTAGTTACAGTCTCAGGCAAATCTAATGAGATGCCCCAATTCAATGCTTGTTTATGAAATTATTCAGTGAAGCTCTACACAATTTGGCCTTTATCCTGCCTTAGATATTTCCATTTCATTAGTGCCTTTTGTTTATAACCCAAAGGATAAAATTGGTCTTTCAATGCAGAAATAAAATTGGACCAAGAGGAGAGAAGGTTACTCAACTTTTTGTTGCCCTTCTGCAACTTGCTCTCCCACCAAATGAGAGCAGTGCCACTCAGCCAAAGAGATGCTAATTGGACCTTTGCCTCCTCTTTTTTGATTTGCTGAATCCGACAGTAAACCTCTATCTGTCTTATCCAATTGTTAAGTTTTTATGCACTACACTCTCCATTATACATGGGCAGGTCAAACTTTACATCTAGCTTGAAGAATGGCTTCTTAGATTTATGTTTGGAATCTGGATTAGAGCGATGAGAAATATCACTTGAAGAAGGAGAGGGAGGAGGATCTTCTCCACCACCTTCATGATTTACTGATCTGTTGTCATCAACATCTTTCTTCTCGTTCCTAATTGCCTTCTCATACTCTGAAAACACCTTGTCCACTTTCTCTGCCATATTGCAGAATACTTTGTGTGAATTTCGTTCCTCTTCCCAACAAGCTTCTTCATCGGCCATGTTTCTTCTTCGTTGTGCACGTCCTACTTCAGGATCAAATTAATTAAGCTTTCCTTTGTCTTTTTGTAGCTTGTTCCGGATTTATCATATACTCATGTAATTTGCATCGACAAATACCTGCTCTATATACTCATATACTCATTTACAATCCTTATACCTCCAAGCTGGTAGATGGATCAAGGATGGAGATCCTAGCTTCAGAAACAAACAATACCACTTAAATCCTGGCAAAAAATCATGCTGAATCGCCTATCCGAACACCCAATTTGGAGAAATGAAACTTCTGCACCCTCTCAAAACCTCCCAGCTACTCAAGGTGAGGTTTCAGCCTGCTTCCAGGTCGGGTTACTATTGTACACAATATTTTCTGAAATTCTATGCCAATCTCTCCTTTTCCTATGCGGACCTTCCCATATATATATATACTTGATCGACTGACTCCTCAATCCCGGGAATTTCCCAACAGATGACAAGTTTAGTAGGTGGGCGCTTCCAATAGAGATTCTCAGGCTACAGGTAACAAATCTGTCAAACATAGAAAAACCACCCTTGACACTGTTTTCTCATGAATTGGCATATACCCTGAACCCGATGAATTTATCGACGTTGATAACCTCATCGCAAATCGCAATCAGTCGAAACCAAGGTGTTCCTCCATAATGGTTGTTGCAAGATACGATGCGCGATCCAGCAGACCCGGTGCATTTCCAAAACCACGCTCTATACCATATCACATCCGAGAGTATCAAAAAATCGCCATCGGTGGAACTGACGGGCATTACTATTTTAAAAATGCATGTTGTACGATATGTGATTGTGACATCGCAATTGCAACCCTGACTATTGGGGGCCGATTCTGTAAAGAACTTCCCTTTGCAATTGCAATATGCGATTATCGCATCGCATCCTGAATTTGTGGCGCTGATTCTATAACCACGAACCTCTACTTTTTGTGATTAGCGAAATGCGGGGCCAATGGCACCATGCCACTTGGTGCTTCCCCATTCGCTAAAGAGTTATGCCATGTCATCTTATCCTGCCACCTGTCCAAGTCAAATTTAAATGAATTGCTCTAACTTCTTCATATGAGCCTGGATTCAAGTGTCGTTCGAATTGTTGGAATCAGGATGATGAGCACTTCGATCTGATGCTAAGTTTATGGAGTTTCTGCCACACTGACTTTTGAGACTTTTTACAATGTCGTTGGTACTTTTTTAGAGATCCACCTGGATCAGTCTCCACCTTGATGTTTTGGACAATCTCTCCCACGATGCTCTCCCCCACAAGTCACATTGCAAAGGCTTCCTACCATCTCCTTTGTTCTACTCCTCAAGCCGAGACCCATGTCCTTTGTTAACTACATTGAACTTCTTATAAGGTGATACATTCTCCTTATCACATGCATCCTGAGGACTTCCTCACATCTTAACCCACTTTAATTTAGTATTATCATTACCTTTCCAATCCCGCTTAGGTTGATAATTACGCTTAGACTACTCATAACAATGCTTTAACTTCCCAATGATTTCCTCCAACAACTGGGGCTTATCTTACTCAATTTGATCCTTAAATGCTAAAGGCAATCCACTAATGAACCTTTGAACCTTTTGTCTTCTCATCCTTAAGATATGGCATATACCTCAACAACTCTGGAAACTTGGTCGTGTACTCTTCATCTATCATAGAAACCATCTTAAGCTCATAGAAATTCGTAGCCTTTCCATTGTAATATCTCTCTGACAAGTACTTCTTTCTGAAGAGTCTTTTAAACTCATGCCAACTCAATTCCACTCTCTTGATGCCTTTGACATGCTTCACATATTCCCACTAGATATCTACTTTTCCCTTGAGGCTGAAAATAACTATCTTGGCTTTCATATTCTTTGAATAATCATGTAATTTGAAGAACTTATTCATCCCAAGTAGCCATGCTTCTGCATATTTCTTCATCTCTCCATTAAATGTAGTAGGCTTATATTTATTGAACTCATCTGGCAATTAATGCTTCTTTCTCCTCCTATAAGGATGATGGCAATAATGACCATGATCTCTCTCTGAATCAAAATTTTAATATAACCCATAAGCACTACTTCTCCTTTCACGTGTATCCAACCATATGCCACCTCTGACTATGTCATCCCTGTCCAACTTGTGTCCTAATCAAGACCTACTGCCATATGTCCCATTTTTCCTTTCCTCCTGCCCATGATTGATTCTTGGTTGTACCAGTCTCTGAAAATCTGATAAGCTCTAAAGGATCACTGCATTAACATCTGCTTACTTTTCCTAGACTCTCGCAAGTCTTTCCTGTGACTGAATTACCCTGTCATTATCTGTCTTACCACTTCTAATTTCCACTTTAAGACTTCTTAGTGTATCTGCTATATTACGAGAGTACTCATCCCCTTGTTGCTCAGTGGACCTATAAGGACAGTGGTGTGAACTGTAATCCACAATTTTTCTTGTAGTCTCTGATCTTCTATTTCTTACAAACATGCCATGTTAAATAAACCAAATATAGACACAATCAAATCATACCTCAATGTAGCTCAAAAGAGGCTATCTCATGTGTAGAATCAATCCATATTAGCACTCTATATATATATATATATATATATATATATATATATATATATATATATATTATCATCTCAACACGATGACATGTGAATGAATGCGTTTTAGGCCACCCTCAATTTTGTGAGCTTAGTAATTAAGTTTAGCAACAAATAGGGTTTTCACCAGCCATAGTAACTGAAAATCGAATGCAAATAGTTGACTATATTTTTTCCCTTGATAGTGTGTTTTTGTTGCTATAACACCCTCCAAAATTTTGGCCTCCACAAAATTTTGGAGCCTACCTTGGTCTTTCATATTGTCATCACAAACATTGAAATCCATTGTATGTGTTTTGTCTAAGTGTTTTGGTCCCTTTTCCAAGAAAAGAAAAATGTCGTCTTTTCACATGTGAAGTGTCACACACTGTATATGAGCCTATTTTCATGGTTTCAAGGGGTTATCTTTGTGTAAATGAGTTGATATTACCATGTAAACATCCATCGCACTCATTTCCAAAGTCGTAAGCATTGTCATACAAGTGTCGTCACAGTTGTTGCAAAGTGTATCTTTAGTGTTTCACTTGTCGTGACTCATTGTAAAGTTTTCGCACTAAGGGAAGTATGTTGTTTATGTGTGTTTTCTTTTCAAGTTTTCTAAGTTTATGATCATATTCGAGGATTATCATTTTTTACATCATCTTCATCGATCCCACACTTAGTCAATTTCCGAAATCTCTTCGACCAAGCAACTTAGCCTCATCCGGCCCTCCTGAACTGTGCATTGCATAGTCTCAACCCTCTAGTTGCAACACTACCTCTTGACACTGTGAAATGCACAGTTCCTTCTTCCTAGGACTATGCACTACATATTTTCAGTGCTCAAGCCCAAACCTTGACCTCCAAAACTACACAATTCATCCATCCAACCTGGTGTTGGGACGGGGTCCCCTGGGTCAGTTTTGGGGCAAAAGCCCAAGTTTTGATATAAAATGATGTAAAGTCTCCCCAAATAGTGGGCATGGAGTGCGGAGTTAGTTAAGAGTCAAAAAGGGTTTTTACCCTCATTTATGTAAACTTGAGTCGATTTTTGAAGATCTACCCATGGTTCGCGAGTGTGTCTTAGAGAGTCTAAGGAAGATCTATGTCTTTGTTTATGGGTACAACGAAAGGAGTCTAGAGTTAGCGAAGAGAAGTAGTCTTAGAGGGGTAAAAGGCTTTGAAGCTGAGTGCATAGAGGCCTATGGTAGTGTCTGCAGCTGAGTGTGCGGACCTATGAAATTGAGTGCGTAGGGAAGTATCAAGTCTATAAACTTATACTGAAGATTAATAAAGAAGATTGTCGTAGAGATTCTTGTGTTTTATCTCTTTACTTCAGTTATGTATGATTGCGATATATGATATGATGAAAGAATGTCTTTATAAATAATGATGTATTGATGCGCAAATTTAATTGATCTGTCTTATTATCTGAGCGCAATTAATGTTAAGTGATTACGCGAAGATCATAACACTTTCTGTTAAAGTTATCGAACACTTAGGTAGACCTGGGTAAACACCGATCTAAGGGTAATCTATGGGGCACTTAAGTAGCTAATTTGCATGTTCAGGGTTTGCAAAATCCAGTCATAGACCTTCGCGAAGGTCTAGAGGCTGATTGAGGAAAACTACAGTGCTAAGCCTTAAGGGCTTATAGGTCTGCGTGGAGGCAGATCTAGGCATAGAAAAACATCACACTGATCTCTAGATGCAGAAACTTGGTTCCAGCATCCCCCCATATTGCTTTGAGTGAGACTTCAGTCCATGCTATGTGGGTTTATGCCAAAAGGGCCAGTAGTGTAGGGATTTGTTTGGCGCAACTAGCTCTGAACCTGGGTCAGGACCCACTAAGCCAACAAATGGCTCTGTTTCCAAGACCGAGATCTACATAAAGAGATGTGTGATGTTGCATCACTGGAATCTAACCAGAAGGAAATTGAGAAGTGGTTGGACATAAAGATTCACGAATTTGTGGCACGGGAAAACAGAAATCTGCGCCTGTCAAAAGACCAGTGGTTGGATAGATACTTATACACAAAAATACACGAGATTTTCTTTTGCACCTTCATGATCAAGCTATATGAGTGGATAGCTAAATTGGCAGATGGCCAAGTAAGTTGGAGGCTTGACGGACCAATAGTGTGGACTCGAGAATTATTGTGAAGGTTAAAAGCTTCTGAAGATAAGATCACATGCGTTGTTGACCATTAGCTTGATCGAGTTATAGGAGGATTTGTTACAGAGTTTGTGGTCGACACCTTAGTTAGTTACAGTAAAGCAGAGTGATGCTTCTTCAAAGGGCCACGAGGTCAGTAATTAAGATCTTTGAATACTTGGATTAAGATGTTGTTGTGTGAGAAATGGGTTATGCCACTGCCTTTGGAGCTATGCGAAGTGGGAATGTCTTCATAGATAAGGGAAGAACAGGACCTGAATATAGCCCGTTGATTTGACCTCCAGTGAGTGACGACGAGGGAGTAGCACAGGATTCATTGCAAAGTATTGTCCAATTGACAAGACAGGGTTTTCCGTGGATACTGTCCACTCCACCTCCACTTTCACCTCCACAACATACACCTTCACCCACACCACCACCACCACTGTCATTTAACATGTCAAACACAATGAAGCTGTCAGTTTTCAAGGGTATAGGGAGTGAGGACGCAAATCAATCTTGGTTTGTTATGAATGATGTGTGGACAACACAACAAATTACGGATGACAATATGAAAAAGGTGCAGTTGGTTACCGCTCTACAGGATTGCGTGCTGGCATGGTATGTTAAGTACTACACTAGTAATCCCTTGGAATCATTAGCAGACACTAAGGCTATTTTGAATAAAGAATTTAGTAAGCCCAATTATGACTCACAATCAATAGTTGGGTTCAAGGAAATCACGATGAGGCCTGGTGAAACGCTCTGGGAGTTAGATCAAAGATTGAAGTGTGGGATCCCCGAAGCTACTATGCATCTCACAGATAGTTAGCATTGCGAGTGGTTTATAGCCTTGCTCCTGCCTCACCTAAGGATTGCTTTGTCATAGCAAAATATAGGAAATCAGGTGAAAGCTTTGGAAATTGCGATGCGACTACATGAAACGCCTATTGAGGACATGTCTTTGGGAGTCCAACAAATTCACTCACAGTTGCATAACCTTTGATTGGAATTGCAAAGCTTGAAAAAAGGAAAGGAGGCCAGGCCAGAAGTGTGTGAAGAAGTCTGGTGCCTCAAGTGTAAGAGCCGGGGGAATGATAAAGATCATTACCCTATCTTCGCGAACTATATCACGGGGAGGGGGGACCAATGCCCTTGAGGTAAGAAGCTCCAGTAGGACCAAGTATAGGGCATGCGCTATGGTGCACTATTTGTCAGGTGGTTGGAAAACATGTAACGGATAACTAGAATTTGTTGTAAAAGTTTGTGAAAACCCCACAACAATTATTTTATGATTTCTGCAAATCGGTGGGTCACAACGAGTGCCACTACCATAGCTATGAATTAATGATGGATAGGATGCCTACATATCGAATCCAAGCAGAAACTCGGCCTCCGGATCAGGGTGCTAAGGGAGTGCATGGAGGATATCAGGGGCATGGACG
Organism: Pinus taeda; assembly: GCA_000404065.3. NCBI lineage: Eukaryota > Viridiplantae > Streptophyta > Pinopsida > Pinales > Pinaceae > Pinus > Pinus taeda. Next base: position 4,855 of record APFE030422817.1, on the reverse strand, counting down.
AGACTGAGGAGGAGGAGGACCTGGTAGGGGTTGTGGGCATGTCATTTGCTATAATTTCGGAACACCAGGACACTATGCGCAGGAGTGTACGAATCAGACACACCCGTCATGTCAATATTGTACTCAGTTTGACCACACAATCGAAGAATGTCCTGTGTTGATGGCCAAGATGTAGGAGAAGAAGGCGTAGCCTCCACACCCTACCCATAACTTACAGATGATGAGGGATGATCCCCACGATGAGGATCTGAATGTGAATATCATGTTGCGAAGCAGGATCATGACTGGTGACAATAAGAGAAAATAGCCTGAAGAAGGTGGATGGGTCTGCAAGGCCCTGGAAAAGGAGACGGGTTTGGATTTGGAGCGCGCGAAGGAAACATTCATGGAAGTGAAGGAAAAATTCATGGAAGCGAAGAAAAGCTTCACTGAGGCCTCTACCTTAGGAATTCATAACAAACTGCCAAACACCAACGCACCTATAGAGGTTGACCCCTCTGTGCTTACCACCTTCCTGGAGACTTGTATGAAACTACTGTGCGATAGCAGGGCTATGAAAGGGCCTAAGAATTGATAAACAAGTGTGCCGGTAAGGAAAATTATCATGAGGGACACCACGTGGTCCGCAAGATTGGAAAACATAAGACAAGGACATCGCACGAAATGAGGCTTACCGTGTAAATAGGAGACTATGAGATGGACCAGGTTATTCTGGCTTTGGGGTCTGACGTGAACATTTTTCCTAAACAAACATGGGAGAGGATGGGGAGACCTATGTTGCAGTGGTCTCCGATTCAACTTAGGATGGCAAACCAGTAGAATATTATCCCTATGGGACGACTACATGGATTCGTTGTAGATATAGAAGGTGAGAGCGCGATGGCTGATTTTGAAGTGATAGAGATTGTTGATGACAAAAATCCATACCCCACGCTCCTTGGTATTGATTGGGCTATTGACATGAATGGGGTCATCAATTTGAAGAAGCAGACAATGTCATTTGAAAGGAAGTCCCTCCGCGTTGTAGTACCATTGGACCCTGCAGAAGGATTGTGCTATATTGAACTGGTCCGCGACTATGAGGAAAGTGATGATGATTTGGATAAAATCTACAAAATTACGGCGTGAGACCATGATTGGGTTAATCCAGCAGCTAATGGCCGGATTGCATGAGACCATGAAAGCTCTTCTACCTCAGATTCAGATGAAGAATTGGAGCATTGGCATAATAGGTTGCATGAAGTATCTACGTTGAGCTACAATATGATGACTAAATTGTTGCGTTGTGTGTCATCAGAGGTAAGAAATTTATCTTATTGTTATGGTTTAACCAATGTAGATAAGTTTTTGGAGGATTTTGAAAGAGAAGTCCCAAAGGATCACCGCTTTCAAGCGCTGGATTTGGCATCGCACGCCACGACCGCTCGATGATGGGGTACGCACAAGGACAGCTTTGATGAATGGTGCAATTACAGGAGGATGATGAGGATGCGATTTTGTCATCCTAAAGTGTGGTTAACCGAGAAATATGATGGGACGAATGATCCGTGCAATAATTTAGCAGGGTGGACTAAAATCTATGGAATAGAGCCGCAGCCAGATCACTTGTTCTGTCACACTCTGGACATAATACCTATGAATTGGTACCTGGAAATAGAGATCCACCATGGCACCACGGAGTGGGATATCTTAAGGGAAGGATTTTTGATGACCTTTAGTTTTGAAGACGGATTCGAAAGCATTGATGAGGCATTTTAGGAGGTTAAGGCAACAATCTTCCGAATTCCACAGGATCCTTAGAATTGGTTCAACCGGATTGGAGCACCCAGTTGCGCCAGGCGATAGAATGCTATAATATGACTGCAGAAGTGGAGGATGAGGATCCATGAAATATCAGTATCCAAGAAGCGAAGGGCCACCATGAGGTCGAAGGTCCAAATATAGAGACCCTAGATATCACCGCGCCGATGAAGACTAGGCGGGTAAACATTGGTACTGAAGCGAAGCCTAAATTTGCGAAGATCGGAGATTATTGGGATGATGCCATAGTGGACAAAGTTGTTGATTTACTCTGCGAGTACCAGGATTTTTTTCCTACGAAATTTTCATACTTGAAAGGCATCATAGGTGATTTGGGTGTAATGAAAATAAATTTGAAACTGGATGCGAAGCCCATTATGCAGAGGCCATATCACCTCAATCCAAAAAGAAAGGAAAAGGTTCGCTTGGAATTAGACAAGATACTTGAGGTAGGTATTATTGAACCAATGGAGGAATTTGATTGGGTCAGCCCAATGGTAGTTTAGGGAAAGAAGCAAAATGGAGAGATAAGGATTTGTGTAGATCTAAGAAAGCTTAACGATGCCTACGTCCATGATCCTTCCCCGACACCATTTACTGATGAGGTATTGGACAATGTTGGAGGGCAGGAGGCCTATTCATTTACTGATGGGTTCTCTGGATACCATCAGATTAATATTGTGCCAGAAGACTGGAGTAAAGCAACCTTCACGATAAAAGGGGGGTGTTTTCAGTACATGGTAATGCCCTTCAGACTCAAGAATGCGTTGGGAATATTCTCTCTCATAGTCATCGCGACGCTCAAAGAGTTTATTCACAAATTCTTAGACGTATATTTTGATGACTGGACAGTGTTTGGGTTGGTAAAGCGCCATGTAGCTAGTCTAGGATTAATGTTGGATACGTGTTGAAGATATCAGATCGTGCTGAACCTGAAGAAGTACTTGTTTTGTGTCCCCTTTGGGATTTTGTTGGGTCATGTTGTATGCAAGCAAGGACTAATGGTGGAACCTACCAAGAATGCAGTAATAATCAATTTGGAAGCCCCGAGGAGTGTCAAACAGCTACACGCAACGCTGGGCCATATTGGGTATTATAGAAAGTTCATTAAGGCTTATGCTCAGATTACCGCGCCTATGGAGAAGCTATTAAAGAAGGACACTACATTCTATTGGGAAGAAGAATGTCAGCGCAGTCTGGATGTATTGAAAGAAAAGATGGTCACCATGTTGATCTTGGTCTTCCCGGATTGGAAGAAGGAATTCCATGTGCACATTGATGCCTCATGTATTACGTTGGGAGCAGTGCTGACACAGGTTGGTGAAGGAGAGATGGATCACCCTATAGCTTTTACGAGTAGGAAATTATCAAAAGTGAAGAATAACTACTCAACGACAGAGCGCGAGGGATTGGCTATGGTATATGTTGGGTGGACACTTCAAGATGTACGCAGGCCACTCCGCCTTGAAGTACCTAGTTAAGAAACCTGTGTTGGGAGGGAAGATATCCAGATGGTTGTTGTTGTTTCAAGAATACGAATTTGAGGTAATTGTGAAGCTAAGAAGGTTGAATCTAGGACTTGACCATTTGTCGTGCATTGAAATAGGGGAGGAGCCTACTAATTTGGAGGAGGGGTTGCCCGATGTGCAACTCTTCACGTTGCACATAGCAAATAACCATTTTTTAGATATTATCTAGTTTTTTACTACAGGGACGGCTCCGGAAGGATACACCAGCCATTAGAAGAAGGAGTTAGTAGTACGCGTGGTGGACTTCTCAGTAATCACAAGACATTTATATAATATGGGTTCAAACGAGATACTCTGACAGTATATTCCTGATTTCGAAAGAAACATCATCCTTGCGGAGGCTCGTGGAGGGGTTGCAGGAGGGCATTATGCAGGAAAGGTAACGACACAGAAGATTCTGCACATCAAGTTGTGGTGTCCTACATTACATAAGGATACAAAGCATATTATAGGGCATATGATGCATGTCAAAGAATGGGAAGGCCATCGCGAAGGGATGAGTTGCCTCTGAATTCTCAGGTGTCGTTACAACCATTTGAGGAATGGGATATTGATTTTGTAGGACCAATTCAGCCCCCATGTAAGAAAACAAGTGCTTGTTATATCATCACCGTGACAGAGTATCTGATCAGATGGGCGGAGGCACAACCTATGAAGGATTGTACAGGGGCTACAACAGCTAAATTTTTGCTTGAGTACGTGTTAACTAGGTTCAGTTGCCCAAAAGTGTTGATGAGTGATCGTGGTACGCACTTCCTCAATGAAACGATCAGCGCGTTGACTGTAGAGTTCTAGTTTTATCATCAGAAGAGCACACCATATCATCCTCAGGCTAATGGAACAGTTGAGGCCTTCAATAAGATATTGGAGAATGCGCTGACAAAGATTTGCAACAAGCAGCAGAATGATTGGGACATGCGCGTACCAGCAGTATTATGGGCGTACAGGACTACTTGCAAAAAGCTAACATGTCAGACACCTTTCCGGTTGGTCTATGGCGTAGAAGTTGTGATGCCTATGGAATATATCGTACCTAGTCTATGCATAGAAGCTTTCACAGGGATGGCAGACCACAAAGCCTTGGAAGAACGGCTCACACAATTGATGGAGCTCGAAGAGGATAGATTCTTGGTTGGATTTCATCAGCAAGTACAAAAGGAACAGGAAAAAGCATGGCACAATAGACACATCAAGCTGTGCACATTCAAGGTAAATGATTTGGTATTATTATATGATAGTAATTTCGATAAGTTTCTAGGAAAGTTTCAGATTCACTACTTGGGGCCATATGTCATCAAGGAAATCACAGATGGGGGCGTGGTTCAGCTCGCAAAGCTGAACGGAGAACCTTTCCCAGGAAGGGTGTGTTAGCACTTGAAATTTCACCTTAGGCTGAGAAAGGCAAATCTCAAAGCTACATCAAACCATTCAGCCTCGTAGCTAGCCCTACGGGGCAGGAGAAGGCTCTCTCCGGTCTCTCTTGGAAAATTTTCAATTAGGGAGATGACCAACAAAGTAACACTGAT
>APFE030422814.1:0-20972 GCA_000404065.3 Pinus taeda | reverse complement strand
GAATGTCCCACCCTCCTCCAACTGTGTCTCCCCCACCCCATCCCCCTCCTCCTCCTCACCGACCCTCACCCTCTACCTCAGCCTCCTTGAACTCCTCCCTAGGACCCTCCTTCTCTGCCCCTCTGACCACTACTCCATCTCCACCCCCTCTACCTCCTTCCCTGCCTCTCCCCCAACACCTCCTCCTCCTCAGTGCCTCCCCTTCACCCCCTTCTCCCCCTCATCCTCCATATCCCACCCTACTCATTGTTGCCCTATCCTTCCTCCCTCTACCTCCACACCCTCCATCGCAACATCCTTCACATCATATCCACCCCCTTTCCCTCTTCGCACGCGTCATCCCCTCTCACTAGCCTCCACCTCCTCCTCTCCATCCACCTCATTCCTCTTCCCCAATGCCTTCACATACTCCCATTCCGCCCCTTCATCCTCCTCTTCCCCCTCCTCTCCATTCGCCTCCCCCTCCTCCCATTCCCCATATTCTCCCACCTCTTTCACCTCATCCTCTGTCTCTTACCCCTACGCCTCCTCCCTGAAACCTTCCCCTCACACTTCCTTGTCTTCCCCCGTCTCTTCTGCCTCCTCCTTTGTTTCTTTCCCCTTCACTTCATCCCCACAACCTCTCCTCACCCCTACCTCTAGCTCCTCCCCATACAAAACAACAATTTAAGTAATAAAATTTATATAAGTAATATCAAGATTTATTGAGCTAGCATTAAGAGAACTGAATGTTTATTAGTAATGTTGAGAAGTATCTTAAGTCAATATTTTAATTATATAAAATCGTTTTAAAAATGAAATAAACAAAAATATATTAATGGTATAAAAGCTTTGAAAAATAAAATAAACCAAAAGCACAATAATAAACATAAACTTTTGAAGCCAACATTCAAACACAAAGAAACTTAGGGAAACCTCCATTGGTCATAGACGTAAATTCTGGAGAACCCAAATATATTTAACGTACAAACAAAAGAAAAAAGCTTCAGAAAACGTGAGTATGATGGAACGCCACCAGGCATATTCTATATTACTAATATTATTATAATCTCTCAGGTAAACCTCCATTGGTCATAGACATAAATTAAGGAGACCCCAAATATAATTCACGTACAAATAGAAGGAAAAAACTTCAGAAAAACGTAAGTATGATGGAACACCACCAGGCATATTCTATATTACTAATGCTATTATAATATCACATATCCTATGGTTTGATGTGGTCCCAAATGTAATTGCAAATAGCTTCCTCGTTAGGGTGGCCGAAAGAGAAAATTACAAAAACAACAGTACTATCCTCGTCTGCCAATTGGTCATTGTCTTCAATATCTTTCCTGTTAAGGTGCATTAAGACAATGTATGGTGAATTAAGACAATGTACTTTGCTATTAAGGTGCATTAAGACAATGTATTTGTAGCGCTCCGTTACGCACCTGTTGCGCTCTGTTTCAACTAATTGATCAACTTTTGTCGTTATTTGTGTTAATATCTATGAAGAAAATTTAATTGCCTAGCGATGGGTGAGTACTAACGCTGATGGTGTGTGACGAGAGACGAATGCTGATAAGAAATTGCTCAGAATTTGAAATGCGGTAACAAAAGTATAATGGGCAACTAAAAGTATAAATAAATGCACAGAAAAATAATTATAAACAACATTTCGAAACTAGTGCTCAATATTTCAAATGTGCAAATAGAATTATCCATAAATGTTATCCATAGCTGCGGAAGGAATTATGGGGGAGAAGATGCCCTTCTAGGGAGAGAACACCATTGTTACAGGTGCTTCATCATCATGTGGATGAGAGATTACAGGTCCTTCTCACATGTTGAATCACTTACAACGATTTAATTTGAGTATTACAAATATATTTATTTGTAGTTAGGCGTAGTTAGGTGAGTTTATTTGTACAAAAAGATTTATACACTCTGTTATACAGCAAAGGAAAAAATATTTGTCCAGCTAAGTTGATGGAAATAAAAACAACTTTAAATTCCAGAATCAAACATAAGCTAATTAAACTAAGATGAAACCAATAGAAAATTTAATTAGATAAAGATACTTGAAGAATTTTAAAAACTAATTAAACAAGGAAATACTGGTCAATTTGATGTGAAATATGATATACTGATCAAGTTTACGAGAAATATGGCAAAGTATTTCCATTGTTAAAAATGTTTGTGAAAACCATTATTCATAAACTATAAAATTTAGTCGACATGGCAGATTCATCGCAAATTCATTGTGCCATTGTTGGGAAACTTTCAATGTGAATGGAAGGTATTACATACTTGTAACTGAAATTTGTTATGTCAAAGGAAATTCATGATATTGAAGTCTTGTCTCTCTTCTTTTATGCATTGAGCTCATCTAAGAAATCAACATTGGCAGCCTCCTACAACATAGGATAATATGAACACATTACCAAGAAATGAACAATTAGTTAGACCTGCAAGATTTGCAATTAAATTAGTAGAAAAAAATTAAAATATATGTATATATATATGAAATTTGATGCCATGGTAGAGCCTAAAATCATACCATATAAATAAAATTAAAATTCAATAGTGATTGAACTCCATAAACTCAAAAATTTTAAAGCTTCTCCTCTATCGAGACAACGACATAACATGACTGACTCACACAACGACAGACCGAGACAGACTCAAACCACAAACTTACTCAGAGTCAGACTCAAACCAAGCACACTACATAGATAAGAATTTATGCGATTTGTATATTTGTATAGCGATTTCCACACTTCCTTGAACACCTATATTCCCAGAAAATATAACAAACTTGACCATCGTGCTTTTGTTCAAACACATGGCCATACCGCAGTGTAATATGTTGCTTTTGTTAGAGAATATAAAATTTAACCTATAACAAATGCAGCGGGCATTTTCGGAATGGAATATGCCACTTTTTTGTCAGAGATTATAACAAACTACAGGTGCCTACTCCTTCAAAAAATTCATTTCACCGTTCAATGAATTCCAAGTGCCCACTACTCGCATTACCTGTCACACAAATACCCACTTACGCATCTGTGTTTAAATTCATTTCCATGGTTGAATAAATCCCAAATTTCTACCCTGATTCCGACATGGCCTTTTACTCGTCAAAGAATATTGCTAGAACGTGTGATATAAATGCTTTGACTCACTGTTACAATACTCAGAAGGCACCTCGTGTGCATATCATGTGATTGATTTTTTTTAACTAACAAGGGAGCTACTGTCGTAGCGGTAGTCCCTGCCGGGGGTGCAAATTCCAGTCGAGTTGCAAGTGTGAATGCAGTTGCTTGCGAACTTCCTCGTAAGCGTTGGCACTGTTCTTTGGACCCATTGCTGCCCTGCAAATCATGACACAGAGAAAGGCCAGCTATTAACTACAGAGAAGAAGGACTTTTCTGCAACTGGCTCAGGATCGATTCTCAACACACCATATGCTGATATAACCTGAGAATCCTCAAACTGGCATGCAGCGCAAACCAGGGAACGTGGACGCCTCTGCAACCACAGCTGGTCAAGAAATCAACTGTACACTAACCACACAACCTCACTGCTTAAACCTTAATCACTTAATCAACAACAGTATAAAATTAACTGCTAAATGAATTAATCGTTTCTTAATCTGCGATCGCAGTTTAATATTCCACCTCCTCTCTTCAATGCTATGAATACGCAAAATTATCAGGATTTGTTCCACTGTAAATGGATTCCAATCTTATACCACAACCGGTAGAAATTGCCAATTTTCTCCTCAGCAGGTTTGACCGGGTGGAGTTGTTTGCTGAAAATTCCGCAGCACTGCGATATAATGTAATATTTCACATTGTCACTGGGTTCAGAAAGTAACCCATACAATGATGGGGGTTGCCCATGTTGCAGTTTGGGCTGTTATGGCGGCCATGAACATCATGGCTCTGGTAGGTCTAGCAGCCAACGATTCCCAGTTTCCGTTCGTGGCCAAATACTGTAGCCCCCAACAAACTAATTCTACAGCGTTCTATGCTAATCGGGAGGCTGTTTTGGCATCCCTCGGCAGAAATCTCTCTGCAGATGGCTTCGCTACTTTAATGGAAACCAAAGCCGGCAAAACGGATCCTGTCTATTGTCTTGCTGTGTGTCAGAAATATTTAAGCACCAGCGATTGCTCAGAATGCTACACGGACTCGGTGTCCCAATTTAAAACATACTGTAACCAGAGAGTAAGATAACAAATTTCATTTACTCAGTTTAAGCGTGTATAACGTCTCTTTTTTCCATTACTAATGGTAAGATAGAGGTAATTGTGCATATGCGATAACAGGAATAATTAAAGAAGTAATAATCTGGAATAATAAGTTCAGTAAAACCTTCCGAAAATTATTAACAAAGCAACATAAAACCAGAGACAGAGTGTGAAAGAAAGGATTTCATTATACACTTTTTGTTTTGTTTTCTACGTTGTATGAGTCTTGAGATGACTGCATGCTTAACATTTGGATTCAGAAATGGATTCAGAAATCGTGACCTAAGGGTATCTGATTCATCAAAATCACCTTGGGGTTGTACACAATCCGGGCCGCACCAGATCCTAACATGGATGGATCTTTACCCACAATGTTTCGAACCAATAACCCCATATCTTGAAATGTCTTAATATTACACCCCACCACTGTTTCTTCTACGCACTGTAGGGAATTTCCTTATACGTTTTTTATAATTCAACAATTTTACCTTATTTCTATTTAACTTATTTAAAGTATTACTCTTCACTCTATTTCTAAATACTAATTTATATATTTAAATAGATTAAGAAAAATAAATAAATTTAAATTTATTATTAATTATTATTATATGGTATTATATATATATATGAAAATGCTTAAAAATATAATTTGGGAATATTAAAATTTTTAAATTTATAATTTCTCCCAAACTTGATGGGCATAAACTTCGATGGTGAATTTTCAAACTTTTTCAATATATTAACCACTATGGTATTAAAATAATCCAAAAAGTTTTAATAAAAATAATAAAAATAAAATTTAGAATATAATGCCAAAAACTTAACGAAAAACCAAAAGCGTTAAAATAAAAAGGTTATATGTTTCATAACAATATAATTTAGAAACCCCAAAGCCTTCTTAGGAAGAATAAAAATTAGTTTTAATACAAGCTGGAAAACTTTTTAAAAATTCAAAAATATCTTACAAGCTAATTTTAAACTAAGATAGATACAAAGGAGTTTTTATGACTCGGAAATGAATTTAGAAAATCCTTTATAAAAGAATAAAGAATTGCCCTCGAAGGATAAATAGAAAATAATAAAATCACTCAAATCATACCTCGTGAATCATCGTATTGACAATCACATATACAAAAAAGGAAATCATGTATACAATGCTGATAGAATAAAATGAAGCCAAAACTCTAAGAATAATTGTTCTAAGAGAGCGCAATAAATGACAGAGTAAATATTAGAGTTTCAAATTACAGTGCCAAGTTACTATGGAAGGTGGGCCACAATCCGCCATTTAGATGAAAAAGAAAACAAACCATAAATTGGGGAAATTTCGGCCATATAAGAGACACTGGACCTGGCAATAAGGGCTATCCACAAGAGGGTTGAATACATCTACATGCAGCTAACAAAACAAAATATAATTCATAGACATCCCCAGCATCCAGACTCCATCGAAGCGAAGATTCCACGGACCTTGAGAATGGCATAGCATTCGAACCAGTCAAGGAAAAACTTGAATCCTGTGAACTGCAAGCACAAAACATAGTTAATGGACATCCGTATACCTGTGAGCAAAGCACAAGGAAAACGTGGTAAGAATAGATGCCTAAAAACCAGAAAGGATAACACGCATTCAGGGAGCTATCCTTGAAGTAATTAAGTAAATAAAATTGTAATACGTTACCTGCTGGAAAATATGGGAATGGGAGGTAACACTGGGAGCATCTCCTTACATGGCATAACCAGAAAAGGGAGGGTTATAGTAAAAGCCCTGCACGAGGAAACTGTTTCCTTGAAAAAAACTACAGAGATGAGAGATGCGAACTATTACTTCAACGCATCGTGCAAAAACTTATGACTCATCTGGGGGAAACCTGCAAAGAGATCACACCAGTGTGGGCAGCGTATCCCAATTTAAAACATACTGTAACCAATCGATCGGCGGACTGACTTCAAACATCTGGCATGCAGCGCATTGCATGCAAGTCATGGCCGATACAAGTTCCACTGGCAGGTGTCATTGTTGTAAACGTGTCTACCTCCGTAGGTAAGGTGCTGGATGCTGCTTTTATAAACTTAGGATAAATTACACCTGAGAATCCTCAAACGAACAGGCAGAACGAACTTAGGATAAACGCAAGTTGAGCGCATCGGGCGACGTGAGGCCGGCAATAAGACCTCCAAACAAAAACTTTGGATAAAAATTTTTTGCCAGGAAATTGCGCAGGTAAACTTTGGTTAAGTAGTAAATAGCGGGCACATATTTGCGGTCAACGCATCAACTAATAGCCAGTTGACTGCGTATCGAACGCTAATAGTCCCAGGCAGGGACTAACAAGCTTTTACAATGAGTCCTTAATTGACAAGCTTTTCCAATGAGACAACTGCCACATTTGTTTAGAAAATTGGCAATATTTCAAATTAAAAAATGTTGTTGGTTATTTCTAATAGTGAGACTGCCTCCATAAAGTTGTGAAAGGAAGCTAAATCCATAGGGTTTTCTAATAGTGAGAGTCCCTCTATAAGGTGAGAAGATAATGTTTCAAATGGCCATGGGATTTCTCATGTGATGTTCACATAATGATTTGTTGGGAACTATTTCTGAAACTCTGGTATGAGATGCTCACCATATTCCAGCTTGAAAATCTTGTTCTTACTCTCCACCATTGCATCATTTTTGAAATTTTGAAAAAGAAAAAAAATAACACCCATCAACTCTAATGACTAAATTTAAGAAATATTAATTACATTTTTGAAAGTTCAAAAAAGAAAGAAGATAAAAACTATATTTAAAGAAAATAATTTACATTCTTGAATATTTTCATTAACTCTAAACTAAATCCAATTCTTGAATTTAAGAGATATTAATTAAATTTTTGAAAGGCAAAAATTCAACAACTAAATTTAGAAAGCAAAATCCCAATTGCATTCTGCCATGCTCCATAAATTATGTAGTTAAGTTTTAAAACAAAAAAATGATTTTGGCAAACAAACAAAAGCCGATAGAAAAATATTGGTGAAATTTAAAAAAAAATAAAACTTAAATTTCTTGTGATGGTAAAATAAAAAATAAAATAAAAAACTAAATTGCCTCATGAAAGTACACAGTTTAAAAAAACATGAATTGCTTTCATGAAAGTACACAGAATGCAAAAAGTTAAGAAGTGATTTCAAAAGGTGAATCTCTATATAAACAACCATGGATGTCATTTATCTACACAACGTGTCAATGACCTCTCGAATAATGAAAATGAATAAGCAACTAGCATAATTATAATTAGTGTTTTTTTGCTATACAATAAAATTGTCAAAATAAAACTTAAAAGAAAGGTTTTCTAATAGAAAAATTCTATATTATAATTTATATGGATTAATAATATTATTCCCTAAAAAATACAAAAGAGCCATATGGATTAATAATTTTTTAATTAATAATAATAAAATAAATAATTTATATTTTTTTCTAAATAGTTTTAGACTAGAAAAAATTGAATGATACATTATATATATAAATTATTTACCTAACCCTTTGAAAAAACTTAGTTACTAAATCTTTTAGGGCTTTCCTAGCTATAATATAGTAGTTGTGGTATTACAAAAATGAGGGCAATCATATAGAAGCATTCACTATGTTTTCCAATAATATTTTGACTCTAAAATACATATATCAATATATGTATCTTTGAATTCACTAAATATAATAATTTTTTTATTATACATTCCTATTCATTGCACCATATATTAACTCCCACTAATTGTTTCTCTTCTTTAGTGTAACTGTTGACCACTATAATATCTAATATAATATGTGTCATTAAGAAAAAGTCATTATGAAGATGTCCCATAACCCATATAACCCCTAATTTATTGTGATCACTAGTACTTTTAGAGAATTACAAACCCTTCCACAATGTGACCTCTAACGACTATTACCATTAACAAAAAAATGACATTGATGACTTTATAATCCTTAACATAATAACAATAATTTTGGTAAACCATAGTGCACTATGATCTTTAACACAATGGACTCTAAAAACTATGCACCCTAGTATAGTTGTAAGATAAAGAGATTATAATTCTTAAAAAGTCACAAAGCACATAAAATTTAATATTTAGCACATTAAATATAACTTATATATACTTAAAGTGGCTTAACATAGCGAAGGTAAAGGTGAATCAAGTGTAGCTCCTTCAAATTAAATTTCATGAGAAGGAAATACGATATGATAATCGACTATATTTTGTAGATCACTTTAGGCCTTAATATAGGTGTGCGAAGCCAATTTAAGCTATTATGCTTACACTTTCACAACAATAAATGTATGTAACTCAGATTTATAAAACAATATGAATTTTCCATTTTATCCCTCAGTGGACTAAAATTAACAATGTATAGATATGTTTTTTCTAAATTTAGTTATATGTATTGCAATTTTGATTGGATTCTATGAAAATACCAAAATTGATGTCTTTCATAAGGTACCCATTGTGATTATCATTAGCTTTGCCATGTTTCCGAGTAGAAATCTGAATTATGCTTTGAAGTATGATGGTTAAGTTCTAATTGCAATTGTAGTTTTATCTAGAAAGACCTAACTTATTCACTAAATTAGTTGTGTTGAGGTATTTTCTTCTATTATTTGTTTAGCATTGAATTTCTAAACCTATGTATCGATTTTCAATTGCATAAAGTATTTTTATCTTACTTAAAAAGAGAATTAGAGTAGTGGAAGATATCAACTGACAACAATAGCCTAAAAGAGAACTTACCTCATTCAAAAATGAATAAACTAAGAAAGATATAATAGAGGTAGTGTTATTCTTATTAAGATGAGGATGTAATGGAGACATATATTTATATCCCTACTATAATATAAATGGTAAGTTTTCTTCTATAGCACCCCCCTCTAAATTTGGAGTAAACATATCGTGCTACATATTTCATTAGAATATATTAAATTATAGAAGTGATTGTAGGAAGTATAATCATTAGCTGATGCAACAACATCCAAGGAATTTCTCTAACGAGGTTGCAACCCACTAGCCATAGATGTTATAGGTTCTTAAGATTTCCTAGCTCAAAAGGCATGGCTCTAGTTATAGAATTGTAGGTTAAGTTAAATTGTAAAAGATTCAGAAGATTTCCTAAAAAGGATAGAATTGTAGCATTGAGAAAATTAGAGAAAATAGTTAAGACTTCCAACTTTCGTAGTTGGTTGAAGGTGGAAGGGACAAAATTGTTGAAGTTATTTCTAGAGAGATCTAGATGTTTATGTCTTGAAATCTTAAAAAAGTATCTCATTCATAAATTTAGGAGGGTTGGCTCAATCAGTGAAATTCCTAACATTAAAGTATCTCATGAATGAAAAGGGCATGGAGTCAATTCTCCTCGAAATAAGATATTTTCCAAAATATCTTAACATTAAAGTATCTCGTGAATGGAAAGACATGGAGTCAATTCTCCTCAAAGCAAGATATTTGCCAAAATAACTATACATGACCTATATGTTTTATACTATTATTAATATTAGTGTATTTTTAATTACAAATACAAATATTAAAACTACATTAAACTCTAAATAAAGTTCATAAAACTATTATTTTTATTATTAATAAAATAAATTTAAAATATTTTTAATAAGAGAAAGTTTAATATGCTTTTGACCACATGTAACAATGGACTTATGTTCTTCCGAATGGTTCTGGTTGAAGTTTGTTATGAGAATTTAGCTAATGTACACTACAACTCTTTTTGAAAAATTGTCATGTAATAGAATTGCAATGCAGTACAATTGTTAAAAAATAGCTCAGATAGTGGAGGAACGAGTTTCAAATCTAGGTTTTGAGTTTCTGATTGAGGTGAAGCTTCCTATGATAATTTAGACAACATAAGCTACAAATATTTTTGAAATTGTAATGTAATAGAATTTCAATGCAATCCACTTGATTTTATAAAATCTATATAAAGTTTGAAAAATACAACATTCACTTATATTTACATATTCAATAAAAAAACATTAACGGATGTTAACTGTGAATGTTGTGTGATAATTAAATTAAAACATAATATAACTTTAGTTATTCACAAGTTCAAGCCATATAATATAATAACAAATGTTCATCATTTTGGGCAAACTATAAGCACTTTTGAAATATTGATGAATAATTAAAAATTTGATTTGATTTATATGGTTTATTTTTTGTGATAGTTTAAATTAATTAATTTAATTTGTTTAAACTTTAATTTTTATTGAATTTTATATTTAATTTAATTAAAGATAGAGAATAAAAAAATTTGTAAAAAAAAATGATTCAAAATATATACTAACCAAATTTTCTTAATGTTATTCTAATTAATGAACATTTTATCTGATACGTGGTATGATGTAGTCTTTCACTAACATCATTAGGAGGGTCCTTGCTTTACCTTCTCGCTTCTCTCAATCAAGGATCAATGTTGATCCAGTTGCTAGCTTCTTCTCATCCCCATTTGCAATCGTCCAAGCACTCTGCACTTCTAGCAAAGTATGTATCTTGAATTTCCAACTCGCATAAATGGATCCATTGAGCTTGTTATGCTCATTCAGGTATGCTTCAATCATTTGATTGTTCACCTTGGTGATATAAAAAAAATTGTATGGTTGGAATTCACACCTCATTAAATCCTTTCTACTAGATTTTTCTTTACCCCCTCCACATAAGAATTCCAACCACACAACCTTGAATACATTTGTTTACTCCTTTATATTGTGTAACCAAAATATTCCTCTATTTTGTAGTCATTATGAACCACTTTAAGCTTAAATAGAAGTATTTCAGCACATGCAACACCTACCTTGCCAATTTATTCAAACTATACATCCACTCATAATCCACTTATATATAGGAATAATGATTTGTTTGTAAGGAAAATAAAAAAAATGAATAATATAATTGAATGTGTATAAAATAAAGTAAAGCATGAAGGACATTTTTATTAATTTCAAAATAATTACTTTCATGGATGCTTCTAAGTTATTTCACCATTTGAAAGAAATGTATCACAATATAACTAAGATATTTTACTTGTAGGATGCTAATTAGACTTAGTTTTGACATGGCTCTCAACATGAAAAAGTTCACTCTACTACATCTATATTCCATAAACTCCTATATATATAGGAATCACAACATAATGGCACAACCTCCACTTGGTAATTAAAATTATTTTACAATAACTAATTTCATAAAGATAATTTTTTATCATCAACTTTTATCAAATGACTAAATAGAATCTAATAAAGTTTTAGTTTTTTTTAAGGGACAAGTAAATAAATATAAAAATAATTATTTTTTGAAATGTAATCATAATAATTAGATAATTTTTTTATAAAATGTCATTTTTTTGTAAGAGATTGTTGTTTTTTTTAATTGGAAAAAATTTATTCTTTTATTTTTTAATCATATCACTAATTTTTAATTTATAGTAATACTAAATAGTGACCAAGCACACTCTATTTATTCATAGGTTTTCTATGTTTATTTTGCGATTTCGTTTCATTATGTAGATCACATAAAAACCCGGGACAAGTCATATAATGTAATTAACATTTTGAATTTGAGAGTTACCATATTACCTTTCTCCTATGTGTGTAGTTGTTTTATTTTTTGCATTCACGTGTTGAATTTTGTACTTAAATAAAAAATGAATCCTTTGAATTTTTTAAATTACCCATTGGCTTTTGTTCTTGTTCACAAAAATCTAAAGTGGACAAAAAAATTACATGAAAATTCCATTCTTAGGCTTTGTGAGTGGATAGAAAACGTAGGTTTGCTTTCCTTGTTGGCATTATTCACATCATTTCCCTATATAATGCCATATCCCTCCATGTAGATGTGGTGGCATCACAAGGACTTGTAGTCCTGTGAGTTGTCGATGAAAATAATGGTGATCATGCAAAATTAGTTTAAGAGCAAAATCAATCAATCATGTGATGGAGTATGGTTGCACAATTGTTAAGGCACAATGATGCCCATGGAGATGTAGATGATAATCTGAATATCATTTTCGTAGGCTATCACTATGGAGGTAAGAAAGTAATTTTGGTTTATTTGAGTTATCATAAAATTGTTCAAGAAACCGTATTTTACCATTCTTTTATTAAAGTGTAGTTTGGAAAGGTGCATCTAGATAAATTCACTCACTAATTTAATGTCCGAGGAGGATTTTGAAATACATGACTTTTTGCATTTCAACCATTTGGATTTCATTTATAATGTGAAATTTTATAATATCAATTTATTGAAATATTTCTTGCTCTAGATTGGGGAAACCAGTTTGACATGGCAAAAAGACCAATCATATATCTCGGGACTGTCACCAAAGGAAACCCATACATAGGAGTCAGATCCATGTTTTCAAGCAAAACCCCAAAGAATATTCAACACAGCACTACCAGAAGTGACAACAAAATGACAGACCCGCTGGTCAATCGTATAAACAACAAAAACAAATATTATCAAATAATATTTAGAATACCGTTGGGTCCGCATCATCGCATCGCACATATGAAGGTGTAAAGGCTTCGCCCCTTGATTCTACCGATGCGATATTGCGATGCGATCCAATCGCAATCGCATATTGCTATATGTAAAGGCTTCACCCCTTGGTTTCCACTAATGCGATTTGATCACAATCGCATATTGCTATAAGTAAAGGCTCCACCCCTTGGTTTCCACCAATGTGATATTGCGATGCGATCTGATCGCAATCACATATTACTATAAGTAAAGGCTCTGCCCCTTGGTTTCCGTCGATGCGATATTGCAATGCAATCCGATCACAATCACATATTGCTATATGTAAAGGCTCCGCCCCTTGGTCTCCGTCGATGTGATATTGTGATGCGATATGATTGCAATCGCATATTGTTGTATGTAAAAGCCTTGCCCTTTGGTCTCCCGATTTTGCGATCGCCAATGGTCCATTGGGTGGCCATTAATGTTCTTGGAGATCACCCGCCTCCGGGTGCGCTTCTTCCTCCTGAGCCATTTCATTCTTTACCAATTCCTGATATTCCAACATCTGTTGTTCAGTGGCTAGAGTAGGGAGTGTACTTGTATGGAGATCTCTTCCACTTTCTACTCCTATATTTGCCAATAGGTCAACTACTTTGTTTCCCTCCTGGCGTATGTGCTTGAGATTGTTTGCTTTGTGGGAGGAGAGTTAGATTTCGATAAGTTTTAGTTGACTCTCCATTCTCCAGTTGTTTCTCACCTTACTTGAGGTTGTTCCCTGCAGCATTTTGGTGACCATATTTATGAGAATTTGTTAATATCCCTCTATAACAAGCGGGAATATACCCTGATTTTGGGCTATAATGAGTCCTTGCCATAATCCTTCTAACTTCGTCGAGTTGTTGGTGTCCCATCCTATTGAGCCTAAGTAGGTTAGAATAGGAGTTCCCTTATGATCTCTGAATATTCCCCCAAATCCAGCCTTTCCTTGATTTTCTTTCGAGGCTCCATCAAAGTTTAGCTGTAACATGTAACAGGGAGGAGGAATCCACTTATCTGGTGTCCTGCTTCTTGCTTGGGTTTTCTCGTTGATTATTATTTCTTGGTTGCACTGCAGATTCCAATTTGTCCATATGGTTTGTTCCAACGAGAGAGAGGGAAAGTCTTCCTTAGACCAGGTTTGAAGTAGTGTTTCCCTGATATTTTGACATACTGTATTCCATAGAGATTCCAAGGGAATAGATTGGTCCTTGAATATTCATCAGTTTCTCTCCTTCCATAGTGTCCACATGAGAAAACACGGTATAAGCTTCCATAAGGAGTTCAATAGCTTGCTCTTGTATGGGTTCCTTGCCCAGTTATGAACAGTGGAAACTATATCTCCTTGTGTCCTTCCATCCTTTTGGCATCTAAAGCTAAACGTTTCCTAGAGCTTGTGCACTAATGGACAAGAGTTCATAAGATGATGAGTGGTTTCTTCTTCTTGCTTGTAGTTGGGATAGACGGAGGGGCCTTGGAAACTCGTCTTCCTGAGACTGTCCCAAGTAAGGATTTTATTGTGACATAAGAGCCAAAGAAAGGTTGATACTTTCAGCCAAATCCCGGGGTCCCATATTTTATTCCAGAGAGGGTCCTTGACAATGTGTTCCTTCATGATGATGTGATAGGCCTCCCAAGTTGTGAAGGATCCTTTTTCTTCATAGCCCCATCTAAGAGTATCCTTTTCCTCTGAGTATGTATTCTTCTCTTTGATAATTCAGTACTAAGAATCTGTTGAGTTGAGTCTGTTCCCTGTCTTATTATGTGGTCTATGCTACACCATTGCCTGTGCCCTTCAAATGTGGAAGGAAGCCAGAAGTGCCTAACAATATTATAGGTTTGTGTTTCCTGTTCCGAGATTTGATGAGGTAAGATCAAATCCTTTAGTTTGGGTTGTTGCTACCAAAATTCATCCCACAACCTTACTGTATTATTGTCCTTCACTTCCCAGAAGCTATGTTGCTGAATTAAGAGCTTGTGTTGCTTGGCTGCATTCTAGATTAGAGAACCTGGGTTGACTTCTGAAATTCGGATTAATTCTTTGATGGGTCGACTGTTGGGATACTTTGCAGTCCATAGAGATGCCCAAGGGGTGGATGGCATAGTAAGCCATTTCCACCAGATGCGAGCTCCCATAACCATATTTTTGTGGTAAGGATCCTACATACCCATTCCACCAGCAAGCTTTGGTAGGAAAATTGTGTCCCAATTGACTAGGGCCCATTTGCGTTTTTGATCTGAGTTGCCCCACAGGAAGGATCTCTGTAGGTGTTTGATCTCTTGAGAACCCATTTGGGTGCAGCTAGGATCGAGAAGAGATACAGCGCCATGGATTGCAGAACCACCTTGATTAAGACAAGGCGACTGGCCATATTGAGATCCCTATGAGTCCAGGAAGATAATCGAGCCTCCAGTTTTTCTAAGAGAATTCTCCAAGAGGAGTGTTTCATAGTTTAGTCATTCATAGGAGCGCCAAGATATTTGGAAGGGAGTACAACAATTGAGAATCCAAGAATATGAGCTATAGAAGCTTGGGTGACAGCGGGGATATGAAAAAAGAAGATTTGAGATTTGGCCTTGTTTATCTTTGCGCCAGAGGCCTCCGAAAAGTTCGTCAATAGTGAATTGAATTGTTGAGCTTCCTGGACTGAAGGGTGACCAAAAAGCATATTGTTGTCCACAAATTTTTGATGAGTGAAGGCTGGAGTGTTAGGAAATGACAGGCCTCTTAGTTTCTAGGAAAACAGAGCAACTTTAATACTGTGGCCAAGACCTTCCGCCATTAACACAAAGAGGAAGGGGGAAATAGGGTCCCCCTGTTTGATACCCCAGGAAGACTAGAAAGGAGATGAGGGGATACCATTGATCAAAATTGAGAAAAAGGAGGAAGAGATGAGACTCATGATAGAGCGAATCCAAGTTTGGGAGAAACCAAAGGCAGATAGGGTCTTTTGAATATACACCCAACCTAAACTGTCAAAGGCTCTTGAGAGGTCAATTTTAAGTAGAATACCTAGTTTCTTAGAGTGCTTCAGGGAGTGGATGATTTTGTGAGTGAGGATTATGTCGTCTGTAATCTGCCTATCTTCTACATATCCTGACTGGTGTGGTGAAATGATAAGTGGTAGTAGCGTTTTGAGTCTTGAAGCTACGATTTTGGAAGCTATCTTGTAGATGAAGTTGCACAGGGAAATGAGTTGAAGTTTTTCAGGGGTGTTAGAATGAGCTTCCTTTGGGATAAGGGCTATGAATGTGGCATTCATAGCCAGAAGCATCCACCTCATGGTTCTTGATTCCTCAAAAATTTGCCAGACTTCCAATTTAAATAGCTCCGAGAAATTATGGAAAAAGTTGGAGGTAAATCTGTCTGGCCCCGGTGCCTTGCCTTCTTTCAGTTGATGAACTGCATTTTCCACTTCCTATAAGTCGATCGGCCTGAGTAAGAGCTAGTTGTGCTCTTCTGTGACGAGTTTGGGGATGTTCTCTGTGATTTTTCCTATAGCTTGCATTTTGTCCACTTGTGGTTCTTGATGAGCTTGCTTAAAGTAGTTGAGAACTGCGAGCTCGATTTCTTCATGTTTTTCCACTTTTACCCCCTGCTCATTTTGGATGTGAGTAATATTGTTATTCATTCGGCGTTGAATAGTGGAACGGTGAAAATTTTTTGTATTTTTTTCCCCTCCCTTTAGCCACCTGATTCTCAATTTTTGCCTCCAGAGCATTTCCTCTGGTTTGGCCCTCTCTGAGATCTGAGTTTCAAGAGACTTTTCCTGTTTCGAAAGTTCCTCCGATCTTCCCTCTGTTATGATCCATTGCTGCAACTGTTTCATCTCTTGATTTAGAGTAGTCTGAGCCTAGAATATGTTACCAAACAAAGAATGATTTCATTGTTTTATTTTAATCTTGAGGTATTTAAGCTTCTAATGAAATTTGAACATGCTTGTACCATTTGGCGAATAGAATTTGATCTATTCTGAATTTACCAAATTGAAGAAATCCAGATGTGTCATCCAAAAAGCCTCGAAGCGAAACAGCTTGTGGGTAGCATTGCCTGGTCAAGACCATTGGAGAGAAATTGGCCAATGGTCTGAGCCTGTCAGCGATAGGATTGAAGCTGAAAGGTCTCCCCCTAAGTGGATTGCGTTGTCAGAGATTAGGAATCTGTCCACACGACGTAATTTGGTGCGAACTAGCTCTTTTGTTATTCTAGGTAAAAAGGTCATTGTTGAATGGCATGTCAATAAGCCAATTTCTTTGAATGTAATCTTTTATATTGTTACTTTCCTTGTCCAACTTATTCCTTCCTCCTCGCTTTTCTTCCATCTTGGTTATCATGTTGAAGTCGCCCCCAGTGATCCAGAGCAGATGAGACCTAACAATATTGGTTGAGGAAAGGGTATTCAGAAGCTCTACCTTATCCATAGGTTCCTGGGGAAAATATACATTGGCTATGTGACCATGCATACTGGTGCCTGTAATGTGGAGAGCAGCTTGAAGGAAATGCTTGTTTGTATTAATGTTGTAGAGCTCGATGGTGTGTGCATCCCAGATGATTGCCAAGCCTCCTAAGGCGCCAGAAGCATCTACTGTTGTTGTTGTACTACCCAGCCAGACTTTTGTAGCAATTCGATCTAGAGAGATGGAGTTGCATTTAGTTTCCTGCATAAAGAGAATTTGGGATTTCTCTTGCTTTATCATGTTCTTAATCAGTCTGCATTTCCCAGGGCTATTGAGCCCCCTGATGTTTCATGAGATGAGCTTCATCATGGAAGGTTGGACAGAGAGTTGTAGTACTTTGTGAGCTTGGAGTATCTGCCTGACTCCACTAGCACTTCCCCAATGCAGATGGTGCGTTGAAGATCTGTTTTCCTCCCTCTCTTTTTGTTATCTTTGATTATGCTTTTCCCATCCCATAGACCTCTAGTTTGAACACCTAGGGATTTTTGCCTTTGATCTCTAGAGAGAATTACTTCTAGATTCTCCAACTGTCGCTCTGGGATTTTATCATAATTTTTTGTTTTGCATGCCTGCTCTAGACCAAGAATGTCCAAATCCCTAATGTCTATGCTTTTTGGTTCTTCTTCCATATGTTGTGTGCCACTTATGTCTTCTGTTGTTTCTGTTTCCCTGGAAAGGTAAAGCTGCGAGTTGTCTACCTCCATTCCTTGCAAGTACCAGGTTGGGATTGTGTGCATAGCCATGGAGGAAGGAGCTGTGGTTCTTTTGGGATTTTTTTGGGATCAGAATGTGCACGTTGTTTTTTCATCATGGGATCCTTCTCAGATGGGACAAGGGGCTCAGGGTTGTGTATTTCTTGTTGGGCTAGCACTTCAAAATTTTTTCTCGTAGAGGGTTTTGATGAACTGGCTTGAGGCTTCTTAGGGATTGTAGCAGGTTTCTTATGATTTTTCCTACGACTGGCAACTTTAGTTAAGCCAGTTAGATCCGGCTCCTTAGAGGCAGTGGAATTCAATGGTTTCTGGTTTAGAGGATAGTCCCGAAATAGGTGACCTAGTGCATGGCATCTCCTGCATCTGAATGACACATGTTCATAATCAATTAACTAAACCCATTCAACATCGTCATGAAAATTACTTACTGCATCCGGAAGTGCCTTGCTAAGGTGCATATAAACACAAATGCGGGTGAAGGAGGTATATCTTCGGAGTTTTCTTTCCTCTGACGCTTTGACAAATTCACCAAGACCATTTCCTATGGTTTGTAATGTCTCTTCATCCTAGTATTCCATTCAGAGTGAGTAGAGACGAATCCAGACTGGCGCCTAGCTGAGATATTCTTTGTCTGGATTAAAGTGCTCCACCCATCCCCTCAAATATAGGCCAGCTACATTGAAAAAATAGGGGCCGCCATCTAGTACTTTGTTTCGGTCCTCCGAGCAGTTAAAGATGGCCATGAAGAACCCTTTAGGTCCTAGCTGAAGCATTATGTGTCCTTTCGGCTTCCACTTCGCTGCTATCCCGCCATGCAACGCTTTCTCTGTTGGCCACATACCTATGAATTTGCCTATCAATGCATGATCTCTCATGTACTGGATCTGAGCATTGATCCGATGACTTGGGAGTGCTATTTTCAGGCGTTTAGCAGCGACTAGTCTACAGGTGTTGGAGGAGACCTGGGGGTTCTCCCTGTCATTCGCCTTGGCATCTTGTGGATCTATCTTCTTTCTGTCTCCATTTTGTTCAGCTGAACTAGTTCCTTCCTCACGCCTCTAGGGAGAATCAATTGCATTGGGGGAGGCGCAGCGTCCTCCCCCTGGGGGTTATTCATGTTGCACACACTACTTCTTGTCGTGTTCTGCCTTTCGTATTGCTGGTGGTATGACAATATTGCAGAAGTCTACTCAAGTCTGCCGTTGCAGGTTCTGCAGAAACCCTAGGTTTCCATACCCGCAGACACCTCTTCTTCTTGCAAAAAGCTCCACCGTTCATTTGGTTCAATATCTACTATGATTACTGGCCATCATCCACATGCATTTTCTAAGAGGGAGGAAATGGTAAGAGGTATGGAAAGAAATGAAATGAGATTCTGATTTTAGTTTGAGATCAATTCACATGCCTTCCCAAGATTTAGCTTCTATATTCTTGTCTGACTTTTTACTATGCCCCATCACAAAGCAAGTATTTATGCTCCATCACAGAGCACGTATCTATTGAGGGGACGCATACTATTAGGTGAGAGCCTTTACGATACACACACATGCACACCATCGACTACAAAATTTAGATGCTAGTGTTTGAGATACTATCCTGGGATCCATCTAGGAGGAACTAGTTTGTATGGAACATGAAGGGGCTTCCCAAGAGTAGCAACTTTTGAACACAAGGTTCTCACTAAATTGGATGATTAAATGTCATATGTTGGACACACATGAGGTCATTTTAACTGTATGTGTATACCATCAACCTATATTGGCATTTGAATTTTCTCTTTGTTAGAATATTGATAAACGGTTTCAAGCACCAAGTAGACATCATAAAATCTATGGAGCACCAACATTGTCACATGAGGATATGGATTAGCATTTGGGATGTATTGAGAAACATCTTGGCATTGTTTTCCCGCACTTGTGCCAACACTATAGACCACATTGATCCCTAAACATTGTCACATATTTATTCCTTTTACCTATCATAATTTCCTATGCCTCTTTTTTAAAAGTGCACTTTTAGATATGGTCTCATCTTCATAGTTAAACACAGACCTTGTATCTAGCACATCCATGTGTATTCTAGTTTAGAAAGAAATACAATAAAAAAGAAAATAAAATAATATTTCTTAAATATTAAAATATTAAATCATTATATAGCTATCGTAATACTAATATTATTATAATATATTAATAGGACTGAGTTAATATATATATAATCATTAAATTTATTAAGATATGGTTAAGATATCAAAATTTTATAAAATAGTAATGGTTAAAAACTTGCATACTGTAACATAATTTTATTTATTTTTCAAAATATTATTGATAGAGTTACCTCTTGGAGAAAAAAAGATTTAATTGTTTTTTAACTGCGCTTTAGTGTTAAAATAGTTTTTTCTAAGGGATCTTAATTTATTTTATTTAAATTAATATAAAAGCATTTTGTTTTAAAGTTTTTAGTTCTTATAGTAAAGGAATGTCTCTTAAAATTTAATTTAATCAAAATTGAATTATATTTTAACTATATTATTTAAAAAAAAAATATTAAAATTATATTTCTTTTTTCTAAATTTTATAATGAATTTTAATAAAATAAAGTGAGTTAGAGAAAAAAATTATTTTCCTTCCTTATGAACCCTGAGGCTCATTATATCCCTTATCAAAGTCCAAAATTTATTAATGTTAGTCCAAAATATTATAAAAAAAATAAAAAAATTATATAAAATATTTAATTAATGTCCGTTAATAAAAAAATTACACATAAAACATTAGCTTCCTATTTATGTTAGATATCTATTTATGATAAATCTATATTAGTTTTAAAAAACCTGTAACTCTAATATAGAAATTTACAACCATTACAGTGAGATTTAACATATTCACTTACCCTACATTTAGATCGTGAACTCAAGAATGAAAGGTAATTGAAAGTTGACGGGGAGGTGGTCTTTATGTGATCCATGAGAGGAACCGTGGAGAGCACTAGGGAAACCGTGGTGAGGAAATTACATGTTAACAAGAAAACATCGT
>APFE030422803.1:0-11796 GCA_000404065.3 Pinus taeda | reverse complement strand
CCCATCTCCATCAGATTCCCAAATATTCGGAGACTCAGCAACCAACATAAGAATGGCCACACATTTAAAGTAAGAAGTTTTGGGTAAAAACCTTATATAGTTTCTGGAGGAAGAACCTTGCTGCACTTTGGTCAGATTTCAGAGATCCGTA
The DNA here is from genome assembly GCA_000404065.3 of Pinus taeda. NCBI lineage: Eukaryota > Viridiplantae > Streptophyta > Pinopsida > Pinales > Pinaceae > Pinus > Pinus taeda. The sequence goes on along the minus strand of APFE030422803.1, from coordinate 11,645 downwards.
AATTTTACCCTAAATATATTATAAGCACTTTGATTGTACAAGAAGTCTTTTGCTCTAAGTGGCGTAATAATTCTTTCAATACAAAACCCATGGAAAGGAATATATGTTCACCAACGCATTACGGAAATATGATCTCATAACTATATGTTCACCAACGCATTAAGCAAATATGATCTCATGACTATATGTTCACCGACGTATGCATATATTCACCAAATAGGTGACTCCTATTTGATGTACTAAACTCTTTACTTACCTGTGATCTTTTACGTAATCGTCTTCGTTTTGATTCCTGGACAATTCTTTAGGTCAAAATCCATCGAAGCAGAAATAAAATTGTTGAAATTTAGTTGAAAGTATTTGATCAATGTTTTATATTTTACCATATTTTTGAGAAATTGTTATATTAAATTTATATCAATAAAATATATATGATTTTACTAGAAACAAAAGATGATTATGATATATATTATTGATATATTCATTTTTTATTAATATAAAATTATTTATATTACTTTGAAGTAATATGATTATGATATATTCATTTTTATTAATATAAAATTATTTATATTAACTTTGAAGTAAGGCTCAGAGTTAGATTTCCTTTAAAATAAGAAACATGTTCACTGTTTAAGATTCACAGACATCCGAGGAAAGTAAAAGTAAAGAAATCATAATCGGCAAAACCCAGATAAACACCAATTAAGATGGCATGACACTCATGGTCAAAAAAGAAAAGAGAGTAGGAATCTCAAAACTAAAACTAAATATCAAAATCATTATCTTCATGAAGAATATTAATTTTATTTATTTTTTAAATATAAATTATTTTGAATTTGGATTTATTTACAGAATATGAAGATTAAATTTATTTTTTATCATTATAATATTAAGAGTTATTATATAGTTTGAGTGGGTTTAATGTTTAAGAGCATGTTTTTTTCTTAAAAAATTATGTTTAAAATTAAAAAAATATAATATGTATGCTTTTATAGACTTAACAATCAAATTTTCCCTTATCTCACATACAAAAAAATCCCATATGCCAATTAAATGTTATTAACTTTGACCTTAAAACTAAAAATTATAGACCAAAAAATATTATTATTTAACAAAAACTACCTTTAAATAAATAAAAATAAATAAAACTACTCCTTACACCTTATCACACCTTATCGCAACTGGCTAAGAATCAGTGTTATCCCTGCCCTACTCATACCTACACGCGAATATATTCACCTTTCGAGATAAGGACCTTCGGCAGAGCGGAAGAATGGAGAGACTGTCGGCAATTCCTATCACCTTTTCCAGCAAAATCGAAAACTAAAGCAGACGCAAGGAATAAAATTATAATTGCTTCTTCTGGTCATGGAAATATTTCACGAAATCAAACTGTCGTGACGTTCAAATTTTGGACTTCAACCATCTGTTTTAAGACCCCACCATTTCCTCAGATTTTTTCATTAACACCTCCTACGAAATTAGAGTTGCAACTGTCATTTCCTGAATCTCTCTGCAACTACGGCATTATCGACACAATTGATCTTCTTGAGGTGTTTTCGGGGTTCTGAATAAAAGGCCGTTGTGCGTTTCTGTAAGTCGGCCTTTTGTCTTCACCGGGAATTTTTGAGATGAATGCTAGAGGAGTTTCTGCCTACTGGTGCCATGCCTGCAATGGATTCTTCGGGCTATCCGCAAGAGATTCCTTGGTTTGCCCCACCTGCGGCCAGGGGTTTATAGAAGAAATAAGGGACCGCGTTCCGATATTTCCAATTACAAACCCCGTAGCGGCCCGTTCAAACCCTCCCCATGAACGCGAAATCCAGGAAGCCTCCGATCAGGTGTACGGCAGGATGTTCAGACAGGACACAGCTGTGCAGAATGGCGCGATGCAATATATTGTTGGTAATGATAGAGAAACCCAACCCAGAATATTGTCTGCAAACAGTGGAGATTATTTCATGGGCTCCGGTTTAGAGCAGTTGATCCAGCAGCTGTCTGAGACCGATAGGTCTGGCCCTCCTCCTGCCCCGACAGCATCTGTGAACGCGATGCCGACAATTAAGATCAATTCCAGGCATCTGGCTAACCATTCACAGTGTCCTGTCTGCCAGGAAAGGTTCGAAATAGGCGGTGAAGCTAGGGAGATGCCCTGCTGTCACATTTATCATTCTGAATGTATTGTTCCGTGGCTCGCACAGCACAATTCGTGCCCTATCTGCCGCCATGGATTGCCAAGCGAGGTTCCACGAAGTGCAGCGGCTGAATCCTCTTACAGGGCCAGCAATGATGGTTTATGTCCCGGGCCATCTTCTGCGCCCGGAGGCCAAACTCTTCTGCGAGGATCTCAGAATGCGACGGTGTTTTCTATCAGGATTGATCCCACCGGACAAAACAGGCCTGTTTATGTTGCAGTTGGAAGGACTACCAATGTTACTACTAATGATAATAATATTTCAGAGACCAGCGATAACAATGGTGCTGCAAGAACTCCGAACAGCGGAGAATTAAATGAAAGAAGAAGAAATATATTATCTTATCTTTGGCCTTTTCGGTTGTTTTCTGCGAATGCTCGGCGGCTACGATGTGCTCGAAATGTAAATGGTTCGCATTGCAATTCCAATTCAACCGATGAATATCGGAGGCGTCCGGACTTTCTATATGGTATCAAAATTTATTTTGCAATAACATTCTGTATATATGTATTAACTAGAGTCTGGTTCTACCAGGGGTTCTAGGGTTCCCGCCTCCGCAAATGTTAAATGTTGTGCAAATGAAGACGGAAGAATAAATGCTTATCGTCTCCAGCACTTAATGGTTATTTTTTTAGTGCTTAGTATTAGAATTCAGACATTCTTTCAACTTTGCTGAAGGGCTGATCAATGCCTGATTTAGTATACATATGTTTTTACGTGCATAGGCACGCCCTTCTGAAATGTTTGAAATGGCTGTGCAAATTTTTGTTAGTATGTGTAATATTGTCTTCAATATAATTGGCTTGGCTTCAATGTTATAAGAACATTTGAAATGCACAAATTATAATTCTTTAATTATGGTTGATCATAGTTTATAAGTTTGATCATGGTTGACAAAGTTAATTAAGATTTGTCATTGTCAATTATTAATGTACCAATGTATTATTGTTACATTTATCTAACAATATTACATTAATGTATACCATTATTTTACAATTGTTAATGTTACATTAGTGTAAACGTTAATGCTATATTAATTTTACAAAATGGTTACATTAGTGGTTGAAGTGGGTTGATGTGATGACCATGGTTGAAGAGGGTCAAACATTGTTGGTCAAGGAAGACCATGATTGACTTTAGTTCACCTTGATTGATAATCATTACCATGGTTGAATAGGTGTTTAGACTAAAGATTATGGTTGATCTTTGTTTACCATAGTTGACTATGGTTTACCACTATGACATAGTTCTAATAATGTGACATTAATGTTGACCATGGTCAATCTTACATTAATGTTAAAGCTAATGTTTAGTTAATGTTACAAAAATCTTTATATTAATCGTTGAAGTGGGCCTCTGACCTTAGTTAGACATGATTTACAATGAATAATATGATTAACCTGAATTAAATATGATTGCCATGATTACCATGGTTGATCTCAACAAACCATAATTTATTAAAGTTATAATTTTTTTAATATTTTAATATTTTTTTTTTAAGAAAATCATATCTATTTACACATTCATAATTTCATTTAAAGAAAACCCAAAAATTATGTCATGACAATGAAGCATAGAAAATGGAAAAGAGTGAAATTGTGCTTGTTTCCATTTCCTAGTTAGAATTTCTGGCCAAGTTTCAAAGTGTTAGATACTTAATCTTCATGATTAAAATTAGGTTAGTGTGTTTTATGGTGATAAGTTGTTAGAATCCAAGAAAATCTGGAAATTGAATCAATGAATTTCTTGTATTAATATGTACATTGAGATCACTTCTTAATATGCAATTGAGTTTGGTTTGAAATGTCTTACAGTGTTATGAGAGTAGGTTGTTCATCTGCCCTGTTGATTGAATTCTGGCACTAGCTTTGTGGCCCTTCACGAGCATCGGTTTGCATCTATTAGTCCAAGAATTTTGTGCATTGGATGAGAGCTGGGCGTTGTGTGAGGCAGAGACTATTTATTTCAATCGGGTGGTTGTTGTTGATGATTATAACGTTGGGGTTCGAGTTTTGTAAATCATTTTGTTAACAAAGGAGGAAATTTTGATGGTGAAAGAAATAAATATCTAGCATTACGGATTGACTCGCTCGGCTTCTATAAAGTTGGATAATGGTATACATTTTCAGTTCGTGTTCTGAGTTTGGTGAGTTTCTCACAGTTACATATTTAAATAGAGAAATCCTTTTTATGTTCAGTGTGCATATTGGAATAACACACAACACAGCATAAGAAGAGCGAGAAAACAATGGCATCTCCTATCCAGCAATCGTAAATCTCAAAATTTCTCGAAGGCTAATGTGTTGCGTTAAAGATTAAACCTGACTATGAACCGTAATCCCCTATGGTTTCAGGAGAGTGATGCATTTTTGTAGTGGTGTGCACAAGTTCATAAAGGATATGCATTTTAGACGTGGTGTGAGCCTTGAGGCGAATAGTTTTCTTGTGCATGGTTAAGGTGACTATGGGCATCTGAGCACGACAGTTAAATTGGGCGACATGTTTTAGAGACTGTGAATTGCAGTTAAGGCAGGTAATATGAAATGGTTAGCAGAGCCGACGTTGTTGACTGCAATGTTTGTTGAGGTTGACATTTGTTTCCCTGATAAATCCTTGACTATAGATTCATGATTGTTGTTACCAGTTGATGATTCATTCCACGACTTGAGAACACCCAGCCAGAGAATATTGTTATCATCAGCATGCTATCTTTGTGCCTGTACAAAAAAAGGACAATAATGGTGAAGAATGTTTAATGATTGATGTCTGGTTTTATTTTTTTAGCGCAAAAAACTTTCAGTTGCAGATAAAAAGAGAGATGGCCAGATTTGAATCCCTATCCAGATGCATATAAGTTAAATGAAAGATATTATATGATTTTAGAATCAATTTATTTTTATGAATCATTTTTTGTCACAGAGCCGACGTACCAAAAGATTCGGTGGAGGCGTTGTTTGAGCTTTTGGTTAATTTCATCAGTGGCATGCCTAAGAGGTTACTATTCCCTTGTGGCATGCCTTAGAGGTTACTATTCCCTTCACGTAGAAAGTTGTTGATTCTATCTTGGCTGGTGCCTTAGATCTGGGAAAGTGTATGAAATCCCGAGTCTAACATACGTGAGCATGACTGAACCCTAGCTCGAAAAGTCGATACAATTGAGGCTATATGGTCAAAATTCAGTTACCGTAGAAAGAGATATGATATCATTTAAAGACAAATTTATTTATTGGTTGTCTTTAGGATATTCCTTTCTCAATTTTTTTTAGGGTTGGAGTCACCAATGATCAGGACATCAAACTATGGGAGTTGGTTGTTGGTGTTTGAGATTCATGTTATTAGTATTTAGGAGAGTGAACATACGAATGAATGATTGAATGCCTTTGTATTGCAGATTGGTTTGGTTGATGTGTGTGGAAGCAATGGAAAAGAAGATTCTAAGGATGTTTATTCTCATGTTTTGAATTTGATTGGGTTAGATTTTAAATCATAGAATTTATGGATATAAAATTCAGAAGGAAAAAGGACATTGTGGTTAGAAAATTTCATATGGTTAAATTTGGTATATTAAAGGTCATATGTCATAAGTTCAAATCTTTGTGCTTGATAATTTTATATTTACAAAACAATTAATTTTAGAGGTTGTGGTACTTGTTACTTTCGTTGGGAAGCAAGAAGATGACATTTTGGTTGCAAAAAATCCACTTTTATTTGAGCATGTCTCTATATGTTATCTAATGGATTTTTGTTTTCATTTTACATTGTAAAATGGGTGCATTTTTAGTTGAGCCCGAAACCCGAGATTCAGTAAAATGTCTCAAATTAAAAGTGTATTAAAAATATTAAACAATATCATTAGTTGTGTTGCTAATGAAACTATAAATATCAACAAATTTAGTCTTGTTGATATTAGAGTTTGTGTACATGATGCAATGGAGACAATTTAATTTCTCCAGATTAAGTCTCAATTTTTCTAAACCTATACAATTGCATAATATTGGATTCCTAGATGGTGTTGTTCCAGAATAAATTGATCGATGCTCACACTGTGATTGAGTTGGACATGTGAGCATTGTGTAAAGTGAAATCACAATTCAAATAGATGTTCTAAAAAAAAGACTACTACAAGAGAGAAACTATATTTTAGATGGATTGCTTCTTAGGATTTCTCTAAAACACCCAAGAATATTTACAGGTCATACCACAGGATATGTTCGAGAGTATTGAGTAGCCTTGTAGTGAAGAATACTTCATCTTGATAATGAGATTGTCTTTCGAATTAATCACATCATGAAGATTTTGCTGACGTTTCGAACCATCTAATTTGGTTCATCCTCACGACAAAGGTGAAAAAATCAATCTTTTCAAATGTTTAAATATCAGAGATGCATCTGAGTCCAAAGTTAGCCATTATGAATTAGTTGTTAGGAATTAGTTACTAGATTAGCAGAAAATATGATTATTATTTATTTTATTTTATAGATATTAAATAATATCAAATCAATAAGTATAAAAAATTAGAATAAAATGAAATATTTAGTAAAGTATAATAATTGCTTAGAAATAGCCATTTTGAATTAGTTCTTTAGACCAATATTAAATTGTATATTTTATTTTTAATAACAATTTGTATCTTTTTCCAATTAGATTGAATTAAATTAAATTAATACTAGAAAGTTTTTAAAATAATTATTAATAATGATATTCAATAATCAACTATCGGAGGAAATATAATTAAGAAAGCTAAAAAGGATTAAAAGAAATGAAAAAATTAAACAAAAAAATAAACAAAAAAAATGAAAACAAAACAAAACAAATTAAATTAAGATAGAATGAAATAAAAATAGGAAAATAAATATAAAATGAGATCAAGAGGGGAGGGCAGGAATCCAAATCCTTCTTAATTTCCAACCATCATCCATGTTGAGATTGATTGTATTCTTCTCGATTTCAATAGTTTCTCTTAGCTTCCCACGATGGAAGTGATCAACCCTTGTGACGACATGAGAATCCTGAATGCATACATGGTGCTTAGATTTAACCACATGTTCGGTTAAAGCAGAGGAACATCAATGGTTGTACCTAATGTCTACTACATGTTCATGGATTCATTGGTTAATGGAGCAACCAATTTCACCAATGTATGGAATCCCACAAGAACAAGGAATAAAATAGACCCATTTCATGTCTTTAGGGTTCACAGGGTCTCTAACAAATCTAAGAGAGTTTATAATGGTATTAAGGGGCTTGAAGCCAACAGAGACCCTATTCTTCTTAAGAGTATGAGCAATATTATCAGTGGTCCCATGGATAAAGGGAAGATACACAATGGGAATTTGATTATCATGAGAAGGTTTAACTCTAGACTCTTTCCTAGCTCTTTCAAAATGCTCTGAGGCCTTATTTCTTTCTATAGTGATTATTTTCAAAAGCTTTCAAAAGATGAGTTTTTTTTTCTTTTATGTGGTTCTAATCAGAAATCCTAAAATCACGGGTGGCAAGAGTGTTGAGAAGTCTTATTTTTTATGCTGGAAAATGATGAGAATTGGCATGAAGTTATTGTTCTCTATGATATTTTTTGCGAAAAACTTGGTGAGAAACAAAACCATCACCCTTTGTAGAGAGGAGAATATCAGGGAAAGGAAGGCACCTGTTTACCTCGACTTCCATCACGAATTGATAGACTCAGATTGGGAATTAAGGTGGTTGAGAAACAAATCTAATTTCTGAAAACCATGGGGCCAAACACTGCATGTATCATCAACATACGTCTTCCATCTCTTCGGGCGAATTGAGCAGAGGCCAAGATTTGGTCCCAAAACCTTCCATGAATAGGTTGACAAATCTAGGGGAAACATGAGAACCTATTTCTACCCTACAAGTTTGTTCAAATAACTCACCCTAGAAGCTAAAAAAAGAGCCAACATCAAAGCTTACTAATAAATCCTAACAATTATTTCCTAACAAAAAATTATTATCCTTCAATTAAAATATTAATTATTTGATTTAATTATTTTAATTTATTGATATTTAATTAATATCTATTAAAAAAATAATTAAAAACTAAATCAATAAAATAAAAAAATTCATCTTTTCTACTAATCCTAACCACTAATTCACAACAGCTAACTTTGGACTCGAATGCGTCTCTGTTATCTAAACATTTGAAAATATTGTTTTTTTCACCTTTGTCCCGAGGATGAAACACATTAGATGGTTCAAAATGTTGACCAAATATTCATGATGTGATTAATTTGAAATACATTCTCATTATCAATATAGATCACAAAAGTGTAAGATCTAGCAATACTCCATCTTCTCATCCTATATCTGTCAAGGGGGGAAATGATAGACTTGTGATGGTCTCCTACAGGTTCAAAGATTTGTCAAGTGAGCCTGATTCAGAGATCCATAAGTGAGTTTGAGCCACAACTTGTACCAATTACAGCTAGAGTTTTCCCCAAAGAGTCTTCAATTTTTACTAAATGCATTATTTGTGAACAAGCACTTTCAGATTTGGAATTATTCGAGAAACTACATTAGTAGTTCCATAATTGAATTTTTTTATTGATCTAAGAACTACTATGAAGGTTAAAAATGTGGGTATCATTTATGGTTTTCTCCTAAAAACCACTACTCTTGGTTTATGGTCATCTTTCAAAACCATTTCTAAGAGACATTCAACTCTTCACTAAGATGCATTTTTGCATTTTGAGCTTTCATTCTTGGACTTTGATACATCCTTTCAGTTTAAGGGGGGAATGTTAGACCCCTAATCCTTGGGATTAAGGTTGGGTTAGTGTGTGTTATGGTGATAAGTTGTTAGTCCAAGAAAACTTGGAAACTGAATCAACGGTTTTCTTGTTGTATTAATAAGTACACTATGCACATCAATAATTAAGATCAATTATTAATATAGAGTTGAGTTTGGTTTCCAATTTGTGTTTTCTTAAACAAAGCTTGACCCCACTGGAAACCCACTTTCATGTTTTTCTTATGTTCCATTTTCATGTGTGCAACAAACCTTTTCTTTGAGAGATTGTTCTACAATTTAAATTTCTCCATTTTTGAACAAGTATTTCAAATCATCTAACGTTTTCTTATTGTTTCAAATCATTGAATGTTTGTCACTCCCATGCCACTTTACAAAATCGGTGAACCATTTCTTGCATTTGACTATCGAACCATCTCTTGTATTGCATAGCTAAAATGAAAAATGCATTTGCACTATTAACTCTATGTATATCCGAGATTTGTAACAGTCAAGCACTGTTAGTTTTTCAATTTCGGAATAGTTGATGTCACTTTTTCTACTTTCCATGTAATAAAATGGGAATGTCACCATGTGGCATAGTACTAGTAAATAACTCAAAGATACCATCTAAGGAGAACTTAAAATAGTGGAGAAAGGTAAAGTTTTCTATACTATATCATTATTAGTGTGTCATGTTAAGATTGTGGGTTCTATTTAGTTTCTAGATCTTGTTTACGATGAGGTTATTCAAAGTTCTCAACATATTTGTACTATATATTTGTGTGTGTTTTCTGGTTGATTGAATAAAGTAGTGAGTGCAGATTGTCTCTAGGTTGGGTTGGGCTCACCTAAGAGTTATACATGTTTTCTTCTATACTTTGTATTCCATTAATTTTTTTTTTAATATAGCAGCCAAGGTGGGAGCTAAGTTTGAGTTGTGGTTGAGTTTGTTATGTGTTTTATTGCCATTGGGAGTAACGCACCAGTCTTCCCATAAAGAGGAGTTCGTGTCATTGTTTGAAGGCCATTGGAATAAGCACACTAGTATTATTGCATGTGGAGAAGCCCCCAACTGCATGATCACAGTTCTTTGCATTTTTCATTGTTGGGATAAGTGACCGAGTTGTTGATCCTGGATTAGCGTCAAAGAATGTAGAGCCTTGTGGAAACTATATTCATCACCATTGAGCTTTCCTTCGAATCCAAATCTTGGGACATATCTGCGTATCCATTGGTGACCTTGTGCCCAACTCTCGGCCAACATTCCCGACTCCTGGGTTGGAACCGCAGGACAAGTACACATTATTGGGTGTTGTTCTTGTTGGAGATGTCGAATATGTAGTTTAATATATGGTGTTGGTTTATTAGAGGATCTATTTTATATTTTGTAATTTTTTTTATGCTGGGATTATGATTACATAGATGATAGATGATAAATGAGATATTTTTCTTTTCAAATTTAATTTCATTCAAGGATGAAATAGCAAAGTCATTTCCTCAATCATCTCAATCACGTGTAATGTGGAATATATATAAAAATATGAAAATCTATATTATTGTAAAATCACTATAATAATTTGAAGGTGTTATATTGCCACATAATGGATTTACGTTAATGAATTTATTTGAAATTACGTTAATGAATTTATTTGAAATAGACCAAACAATGTGGAGTATGCTTTCATTTTAAAGGATTCTTTGTAGCTTACTAATTATAATAATGATAATTATTAATTTTGAAGCACTAACCTTGGTTTTGGCAATAATCCAATATCTTTACCACCCCATGGTTCCCAAAAGTTGGCCCCTCCGATATGGTTGTAAACAAAAACCTAGTTTTGGTTGATCTCCCAAGTGTACCAATTCCCTTATTTCTCCATGAATTAGTCTTTAATTATATTAACAATTCACTTCGTAGATTACTTAACGAAGGATATTGAGTAGGTAGGGTTGGAGTTACATATGCATGATTCTATGTGGATATGAATCTTAGTGATGGTATTTTAGATAAGATATTTAAAAAAAGATAAATTGAAATGTACATAGTTATTGGATTGTGGAAATATATCTTCTAGGTGTCAAACTAAGATTTAAGTGGGCACTTTTAGGCATATTATCCTCAAGAAAAATATCATGCAAAGAGGAAAAAGGATCATCCCTCCGAATCCAAAAGTTTGTTTCTGCGTGAGTACCCCTTCTTGTGTGATGAAAATTATTAGGGTTAACTAGATACACCCATAACAAAGGTAAATAAAGGAAAAAAATGAAGAATGGAAAAGAATATTTAAAACTTAAATAGGCTCAAAGATACGAGTAGAAGGAAAAACTCATGGGATCCTCCTTTGTCGAAGATAGTTGTTAATAGAGTCACAATAAGAGGGACAAAAATATTTCATGAATATACAAAAATTAATTCAGAGAAGAAGTATAGTTGTTTTTAAACATAGCAATATGTAATTGTCATTTTAAATCATTATTATCAAACCACGTCTAAAGAGATGGACAAAGATATAAATGAAGAAATGGAAGAAAGACAACATTAATGTCAAAACTCATTGCTAATTTGTGAAGCCAATCATTGAAGTATTATGCTTAGCTCTTGAGTTTCCTAAACACTTATTATGAATACTTATGAATTCTCTTGACAATATATGCGAAAAAATAAACTATTTTGTTTACACATATAAAAAAAATTTAAC
>APFE030422789.1:3470-19482 GCA_000404065.3 Pinus taeda | reverse complement strand
TGATTTAGTCCCAACTCAATCAACAGAGCAGCCTGGACCATCTCAGAAAGGTCCCCCAAAGTGGCTGACGAAGACACTTGAAAGTGTTCATCCTGATGAAATTGGAAAAACAGGAACCAGAAACTCAAACCGGCAAAATGGAGGTGATGTAGATGACTCTAATTCACTTGTTGATATGGATGTTTCTTATGACTGTGAATGAACTTGTCTACAGATTTTGAACCAACTTCCTTTAAAGAAGCTGCTTCTCATGATGAATGGAAAGAAGAGATGCAAAAGGAGTATGATGCCCTCATAAAGAACGACACTTGGAAGTGGTTGATCCTCCATTTGGAACCAAACCAATTGGTTGCAAGTGGGTCTACAAGAAAAGTACAAAGCTCATGGCTCACTTGACAAGCACAAAGCTAGGCTTGTGGCAAAAGGTTTTGCACAGAAGGAAGGGGTCGATTATGAGGAAAATTTTGCCCCCAAAGAAAAATGGGCCACCATCCGGACACTCTTTGCACTAGCAGCTCAGAACGGTTGGAAAGTCCATCAAATGGATGTAAAAACTGCCTTCTTGAATGGAGATCTAAAAGAGAATGTTTTTATGTCCCAGCCTGAAGGATTTGCTGTGAAAGGACATGAACATAAAGTATGCAAACTTGTGAAGTCCTTGTATGGCCTCAAACAAGCACCACGAGCCTGGTATGAAAAGCTAACTGAGCATCTTCTGAAACTCAACTTCAATCATTTTGATCTTGATGATGCAACTTTATTTGTCAAGAAAGTTGGCAAAACAGTTGTATATCTTGTGGTATATGTAGATGATCTTTTAATGACAGGGAACAATGAAAGTTATATTGCATCCATAAAGAAAGAATTAGGAAAAAACTTTGAAATGACTGATTTGGGCTATGTTCATTACTATCTTGGCATTGAAGTAACCCAACATCCAAAATCCATATTTCTTTCTCAAAAGAAATACATTTGAGATTTGTTAAACAGATTTGGCATGACAGAGTGCAATCCTCTTTCTACTCCAATGGAACAAAACTTAAAGCTCACATCTATTGAAGGAAAGGAATTTGAGGATGCAACAAAATATAGACAGCTTGTAGGAAGTCTCATCTACCTCACTACTACCAGACCAGACATTTCATTTCCTGTTGGAATCCTCTCTAGGTTTATGCAAAAGCCTTGTGAGGGGCATTGGTTTGCTGCAAAAAGTGTTCTAAGGTACTTGAAGGGAACTCAAGACCTTGGAATCAAGTATACATAGGTGGACGACTTCAGCTTGATTGGATACTATGATTCAGACTTCGACGGAGACAAAGAAACTGGGGTATCTACTTCAGGATATGCTATGAGTCTTGGATCAGGAGCTGTCTCTTGGAGATCACGCAAACAATCAGTTCCAGCAGATTCCACAACAGAAGCAGAATACGTGGCAGAAGCTGAAGCAACAAAAGAAATTGTGTGGCTCAGGAAAATTCTTGAAGATTTGCAGGTAAAACAAGTACAATCAACTCCACTCATGATTGACAACACCTCTGCAATAATTTTTTTTTTTGTAAGCTTAGGAGAGACCCATTTTTATTTTACCATAAATTGAAACCACTACAATCTTGTGGTGATCTCAACCCGCCCCAAGGGGAAACCGGGTATCTTGACCACCTGAAGTTTTTAATAGCTAACCAAAAATAATAAGTTTTCAGTCTATCTTTCCAGGCTTTATATACATCAGCCTTATATCTATTAATACTGTTTTTTGACTGCATATAAGATTGAACAAAAATCCTACACATATCTATTTTAAACTAGAACGAGACTTTATAAAACCTCCAAAAAACATGCCTTTTCTTTACTGGTTCCCTGCATCTTCCTGCTACTCCTGCTCCTTCTTTATTCCCAATCCGCTCACCTGTATCTGTTGCTGAATTTCTTCCAGCCTCTTATCCTGCATGAGCAAGGTGATTTGAATGTTCCTCAGCTCCTTTTTCAGGTTTGGGATCCCCTGGGATAATTCTGCCATTTCCATGGCTACTTGTTCCATAGCCTTGGCCAGAAGCCTCTTCATTACCCAATATACGTGCAGAGATTGTTTATATAAGGTCATTCGACCGCGAGTATGACCCGGATTCGGAAGAAGATACACCCAATCCTCCATTTCCTCCTCCAACTGAGCCTGTATTGCCTCCTCTTCCAAATGCTCAATTATCCTTCTGATTTTTGGATTGGTCTTCTCACAGTAAGCCCTCTCAGCTGCTTGCACTTTCCTCCCTATCGTTTTCCTCCCCTTCCTGACTGTCCCTGCTGCGCTGGCCTCTCCATCTTCCACCGTTCCTTCTCTGCACCTTCGTCCTCGCCTGCTTCTTTCTTCGGCTCCTCCCCGTCTCCTTTGTCCTCCCCTGCCTCGTCGACCTCGTCCTCTTGCCCGTCTCCCGCTCTCCTCTCCATCCTCCCGGTCCTGATTACCCCCGTCATCCTCTCTTCCTCTCTTCGTAGTCTTGTTCCCCACAGGTTTCTCGTTCCTTCTGAACTTTTCAATCACTGGCTCACCTTTCTCCTTTTCCGCGCCAAATTCGTCACTCTCACTCTTTGAGTCATCATACACCGGGATAAATATCTTCTCTGTATCCCTCTTCATTACGCCTTTGCCCTTGACATCTCGGTCCCCTCGTCCTTGATTCCCTTCCTCTACCCTGCTCCTCATCCATCTGCCTGCATTCATGCTGCTTCCCTCCGCCATTCTTTCCTTACGCCCAGGTTTCCTTCCCTGCTTCCCTGTTCAACACCTCTGCAATAAAGTTGGCCAAGAACCCAAAGTTCCATGATCGAACGAAGCATATCAATACTAAATATCATCTGATTCGACATCATGTTGAGGCCAAAACAATCCATCTCCGTCATTGTTCCACAAATCAGCAAATTGCAGACATCTTCACCAAAGCACTTGGAAGGGAAAAGCTTGAACGATTCAGAATGATGCTTGGACTCACCAACATCCCTTCAGATTAAGGGGGGAATGTTGACACCTAATCTTCATGATTGGGAATTTTATGTAAATAAATAAATTGGGAAGGTGAACAGTCATCGAGAGATGAACTGAACAATCACTCCCTATTGTATATAACAATGGGTTACCTATGGAATAATAGATGAATCAGTTTTCTGCCAGACTGGAGTTACTCCTGGCCTAACACAAACAAAGGTATATTCTAAATAGCCACTTTTCAAAATTGGGTAATTTTTTTGCTACCTAAAAAAAACGGGTAATTGGTAATTTTCTTATTTAATCCTTAACTACGTTATGGTTGACAACATCCATAACCGAGTATCAAAATCAACGATTGCTGAGCACTCTCAACACCAAGCATCTCATTTGGCGAATTTTACTAGTGCTTAATATACAAACTGTAAAATGATTAATAATATTTTTATAAAAAAAAATCAAAATTCTATTGCTTTTATATAGTCTTTGTAAAATTTCCGTGACTTTTAAGGTAAAATAATTTTTGTC
The DNA here is from genome assembly GCA_000404065.3 of Pinus taeda. NCBI lineage: Eukaryota > Viridiplantae > Streptophyta > Pinopsida > Pinales > Pinaceae > Pinus > Pinus taeda. The sequence continues at coordinate 15,977 of APFE030422789.1, read as the reverse complement.
CTATAAAATTTCGCTGAATCATTTTTAGAAATTATGGAATTTGGCGATTTTTTTTTCTTTTGACTTGCAGAATTATCCCATCTATAAAATTCAACCCCTAGAATTTTCCATGCTACTAGCTACTCAAATTTTCTCTTCCATTCCCCTTGGAATCTTTAAAGATTCCAACAATTGCCACTGTGAAAACCTTCGAGAATGTTTTGTGACTACTTACTTCCCAAACTAGTTCAATGTCATCTTCTTCAATTTTGAGTCATCTCTACAATAGGTGAGGGCTTTGGTTCTATTGCCTTCTTTGTGTTTTCTTTATTGACATCCCATAGGATAAAGAGAATTTCCGTTGCAATTAATGGATTTTACTAACACGATAAAGAAAATATTTATTTTCAACTATCCTAACGTTCAACGTTCTTGTACTTTGGTACATAAAAGGGCCATCTAGTAGAAATGGTTTGACTACCATTTCATTGCAACATTCCTCAGAAGTCATCATTTGTGGAATCCATAGCTCATGACCCATAAACCATAGAATATAGAGTGGAAATTGAAAATGTAAGTGGATGAATGGATCCCCTCATTTTTCTAAACTCTAGATGGGTTACAATATAGGATGCAAAATGGTGCTTTTATAAATAACTCATTACCCGCACACAAGCACAAAAATGCATATCTAAAATGATTGATACATATATTATTTACTATATATAAATATATAGTTGTGAGTGTAAGGGTGTAAGTAGTGGTTCTTTATTAATGATAGTAATAATAATAATAATGAAAATTTAGGGTCATGGCTAAGCTATACACCAAATTGGTGCATGATACCCCTTGTTTTGTGGGAAGAAGGACCTTCTCTGTGCAACAAGTACTTTACACTTCATTATATATAATATATTCATTATAGTCGTGACTACACATGAGTTTTAGGCACCACAAATATATATATGAAGAAAACGAATCATTCATTCCATAAGTTTTTTAATTATTATTTAAATAAATATTATTCATAATTATATAGTCGATTGTTGTGAAGCATAAATTTTTATTTATTAGTGTTAAATTTTAAAATGATGAGGATTATCATCCACATAGGTTAATAGTGGTTTATTGGACATTAAGAAAATTGATTTGTTCTATCAGTAAAATTTGTTTTTATGTCAGTGAAAAATATTGGAGAGAAAGTGTCATAGATTTGCATGGTTTTCATGAGTTAACATTGGTAGTGTTAAAAATATTTTGAAATTGAGACCTAATGTATGCATAAACAATGCACTCTAAAATATATTTTTTCATCCTACATTTTCGTGGTATCACAAAGATTACATATGCTTGTTTCTTATGGTGTTTTAGGTTTTTTCCCCAACACTCAATTTCAATATGAAGTCAATGAGATTTCATTTTTATTTTAACAATGCTAATTTTCTTTGTTAAGCTTGATACAAGAGAACGATACTTGTTTTCTTCTATGTTCAGGTTAATGATGTCATTAACTTTCTCTTATTGTCTTTATGGTACTACAATTTTTCATTAAATTTGGTTATGATAGTATTTTTAATAGTAGCAATATTTTGTGAAGTTGTTTCCTCCTTTGTTCATCAATCATTTAACCAATAATCAACATCCTCACATGACTCTCTCTTAGGTCGCAGGAGACTTTTATTAGATGCAGTCTAAGAAGCATCTTATCCTTCATTCAATTATCTTGTGCTTTTACATTAGGTACCCAACGATAAACTTGCTCTTGTTTGTTGGAAGCCCAACAAATGAAAGGAGGATTGGCTAAATTGTATTGCTTTTAATTTTAAGATTATAGATTAGAAAACATAATAATTTATATTTCTTTTAGTTTTGATGGTGATCTTAATGGTATCAATCATTTGTGGAGTTGTCTCGTCTTCCATTCTCCATTAGTTTAACCAAGAATCACATATCTATGTAACCCTCTCTTAGGTTTCAAGAGACTCTTACTAGAATTGGAAGTAAGCTAAGAAACATCTTATCCTTCATTTAATTATCTCATGAGTGTACATTAGGTACTTAATAATAGAGTTTCCTTCAATGGGTGGAAGCCCAACTTAACTTATTAGAGGAGAATTGAATAAGGTGTATTGCTTTTATTTTTAAGATTATAGATTATAAATTGACTAATTGTATTTGTTAATTTGGTATCTTAGGGCCAAATTCCCTCCTTTGGATAGTCTTCCTCATCCATAGAATACCCTCTTTGCCCTTGGAAGAGTTTAATTTGGTTAAGGACAAATATATTTGTAATATAAAAACCCACATGTGCACAAAAGTTCAGGTTGACTTTAAAGACAAATTGGGTCTTCTTCAATGCCTATAAATACAACTCAGTAGCACCTCACGTGGACACACATCTCATACATTCTTCTTCTTCTCTTTGGAGGTTCATACAATCTGAAATTGCGGGTCATCTTCTCACACATGCGAGTAGGAGAGAGAGAATTTAGGAGGGTTGAAAATCTGTCTTGGATCAACCTTTGACTACTGTTGACTTTTTGGATATTGGGCATAGTTTGATTTGGTTTGACTTGGAATTTTAGACTATTTTTAGAGGCTGAATTATTTGGCACACAAATCGAAGGTTTCTGAGAAGTTTAACTTTTGTTGACTGCACACTTTCTCTCTCCATTGACCAAGCTTGATCATGGATTTTGGGATTGTTTTGACTAATATTTGACCAGCTTGGGAGGCCACATTGATTGGGATTTTGAATGAGATTTTTGGAGGGTTGTTGACCATTAACTTGAGGACTAGTTAGGGCATCCTTTTTTTTCGTTTCCTACTATTGAATTTGATCATATTTGACTTTTGACATTGGTTGGTTGAGTTTGTTGGATAGTCAAAGGATTGAGTTTGGCTCTTGATTGGTGAATTGGTTCATTGTACTCTCTCTATTTAACATTTTATGAAAATCTAATAAGAAGAATAATTTGAAAGGGTTTGCCCCTTGTGGGGTTTTTCCCTGGTCTTTGACCAAATTTTGGTGTCTCTTGTTATTGTTATTTATTGTCTTCTACTGTCATTGAATTTTTTGTTCTATCTACAATTGTAATTGAACATTATTACCGGTTCAAAAATCCATATGACTAGACAACTACATACACACTGAGATTTCATATTCTCTGCATAGACAACCGAGACAATGAACAAGACATAACACAAAAGAAGCCTTGATGGGTGACCCCTGGAGGGATGAAATTGGTCAAATACCTTGTGAAATGTAGGAAAACACATATCCATGAGAAGGGAAACCACAATCCCCAAGAAAACAAATCAAATTATATAGAGAAAAAAAGGGTTTGAGGAAAGAGCTCTCTTTCCATGACTGAGAATGAAATCAAGATTCAAAAATTTGTGGTATTTTTTCTACCTCTAAAAAAACCATGTTGAGGCTTCTCAAAGGCAGGCTATTTAGTATATTTTTCCAGCAAAATTTAAACCAAAACATTTATTTTTGTAAATTTAAAAACATATATTACTTTAAAGAGTCAGATTACATTGTTGACAGTTGAACAACGATAGGGAGGAAAACATATTAACCTCTGCCATCAAAAATCCATATGACTAGACAACTACATACACACTGAGATTTCATATTCTCTGCATAGACAACCGAGACAATGAACAAGACATAACACAAAAGAAGCCTTCAGCAAGGTTGGTAGCCCCAACCTCGAGCTATACTTCATCATCACCCACAGAACTAGAGAAGACTAATCAAAGCGTTGAACTAAGAATATCCACAATCCACACAAAATGACACTGAAAACCCACACCATGAGATGAGCTCCTTTGAGCTAGTTGTTGCATTCTGACCAAGACCAAAAACCAAAACCCAATGGCCATGACCTTGATATGTCATTTTTATCAAAGAGTAATGGAATTGGTACAAAACTCAACTTCATCATCCAAGAAGACCCATAAGAATCACACCCGGCTTTGTCCCTACTACTCATCCTAAGAGGAGGAGATGGTGGTCGGGGCTCAAGCGTTGGAGTTTGGGGGATCAATCTATTCCCACCCTCGGAGTCGTAAGGAATGTGACTTTCCACATGCATCAAGTGGGTGGCTATGTTGTCTACATAGAATCTTATATTCTGCATCACCCTTTTCACGTCTTCAATGGATGCGAAAAATGTTGTATTTTTCAACTTGTTTGTCCCTTAACACCAACCCTTGAAATGTCTTCATATGCTAGTGAAATACTATTGAATTAAGGTACTTCTTACACCTTCCCCTCAAATTACGAAGGTTAGGAACCCATTTGGGTGTGTCCTCCAATAAATCTAAGTCAAAGAGGGAATGTCTCTCCTCCCCAGCTTTGATTTCTAGCTCACATATCTCTTGGCACATCTCTAAAGGAATGGTGTTGAAATACATTGCCACTGAGTCGTGGGCAAACAACTTGGCTCCCCATTGCCCTAGCTAGCCTCTTTCTCTTATGCCCCTCCTGCTTCTTCCTCTCTGCCTCGACGTCATTGTCATATCACAGGTGGGTTCCTTGACTTCTTTATATGGATTTATTCTACCTACAAATGGGAAAAGCCATTGACATGACTCAATCCTATCAAAACCTAGGAACCACCAAAAACATCATCACGGAGACACCACCCGCAGGCATTAACTTCTAACACAGACTCACCGACTAGGGACATGGGCACATCTATGTCAGTTAGAGACTCAGACCCCTTAATCATTGAGTGCCCCTAATAAAACCCTAGATTCCAGACACTACAATACCCAATAGCCCAGGAAGCAATGACTCAACCTCGCCTCTGACACATAACATAACTAGTTCACCAAGATTCTATAACCACATTTGGATTCAAAATATTCAATTCAACACAGACTTAGATTCATGGAACACAACCCCCACAAGGCTATAAGAATCATTGAGATCCCAGGCATCAAAAAACACAAGTCATCCCTCAAAAGAGACTAGATACCCCAAAAAAGTACACCCACAACAGAGTCAAACAAACCTGATAGCTCATGAGGTATTGAAACTAAAATAAAGTCATAAATCTTACCAATTCCACATGCACACTAAAAATATCTATAGGATGTTGTCTGCTCCCCTCTTGTACACAATCGAGGTCACATAAATTTATCTAATGACCAAGAATTGAGAACCCAAGACTCTAGAGCTTTACTCTGAAGCGAAAAAAAAAATTCCCATTACAAGGACTGAGAAATCCCACGACCATAGAAGCTAGGGATTCACTATCCTCACCCAAGACATCCCACCTGCTAATATTTCTTATGGTTATATTTTTCTTTGGTTTAGATAATTGCATTTCATTATTTACACATTGAATTCACTCCATAGCATCATACCATTATTTAACAACATATGAAATTATATAGAAAGAACAATATCATCATCAATGCAACGGAACATAAAGGAACAATAGAATAAATGCATTCACACATAGAGACACTGGGATTGGTCAAAGACCATGGTAAAACCCACTATGGGGAAAACCCTTTCAAATTCTTCTTCTTATTAGATTGCCATTGAATGTTTCAACAAAGAGAGAGTATAACGATCCATATCCTCAACCACAAACCTATCCAGCAAAATAATCTAAACAACATCCATGAGATGAACCTAACAATTCTAATGATCAAAACCCTGATTTAGAAGCATGTGATCAACTATCACTGTTTGCATTTAATTGTTGAATTTTGCAGTCAACTACGGTCAACTAAAAAATGAAACCCTAGTTTCCAACTATATGCAGAGTGTACATGTGCATGGTTGAAACCCTCTAACTGCAATCATGAGCTTGCATGCCTAGAGTTGTCACCAAAAAAAAATTGTGTCATCTTTGCGGCTAGAAACCAAAACCCTAGATCTCATGAGCAAGCTTCAGACCCCATAATTTCATACATGTACGAACTAATCTCTGCAAAACACCTCAGACTTATGGGAGCCAAACCGAAGAAATAAGAATGATCATGATTATATCCAAATGAGGGTCACTTGACTTGTAATAGCCATCCATGGGTGTCCAATTTCTCATTTGAGCCAACCTATCCTTTTGTGCACATGTGGGCTTTTCTTCAAAAACTACACTTTCCCTTATCCAAATTGAGTGTCTCAATAGTCAAAATTAGTCCTCTCGAGAAGAGGAATCTAGTCCCATGGTTGGAATTTGTCACTAAGTTGCCAAAAATTACTACTCCTTCTCATCTATGGAGAAATTCGATTTATGTCATCATATCATGTCCCATCTCAAGTATCTTGTCATCAAATTTTGTCACTATTCATCACGGTTCATCTCTGCTTATCCCTGCTCATATGATAAACACTCTTGAATCTAAAATAAGAATAATTTGACATTGGAGGGAGCTCAATACACCACCCTCTATCCATCAGCGAGCCACTTCTACCACCCGGAATCACTACTAGTGGGAAGCTAATGTTGATACCCAGGAATCTCTGCCAGCGGGAAGCCAATGCTACGACCCGGGAAACTCTGTCAGTGGGGAGCCAATGCTACAACTCAGGAAACCACATACAAAAGGAGGGATTCCACTTACCTTATGACATAGGGATCATGCCTATCCCACGACCTGAGGATAATAAGATGGATACCACTTATCATAAATGGTAAGGATCGTACTTATCTTATTATCTATTGATCTTCCCAGCAAGACCTTGAAGAGCCAAGTGGTAGAGCACATGCATCTCTAGCTTGAGCAGGATGCCACTCACCATAAATAGTAAGGATTACGCCTAACTCAAGCAGCCAACACCTGTCGGCCAGATGGGTGGGAAATACATATGACAACTCTGGTATACTCTGCAAAGACCAAGATAGGGGAGCTACTTCTTCCACCCTGTGGATAATATATAGGGGTGATATCCTATTTTCCATAGATGCATCAACCCCAGGAGCCTTACATCTACCTTAGGCTGAAATAAGGTAAAACTCAAGGCTACATCAAACCACGCTCAGCCTCGTAGCTAGCCCTACGAGGACAGGAGAGGGCTCTCTCCAGTCAATCTTGATAAAATGAGCAATAGGGTGCGAGATGACTCTAGAATGGGAACTTATTTTAGGCAAGTAAAGAGATAGGAAAGTTTGATTTTGATTTTTTGGGTTTTTGTTGGAGAAATGGGAAAAAACAATTTTGGGTCCGGGGATAAGGCCAGATCTTTGCAGAATTCGAGTTGGGGCGAGGTAGGCAGTAGTCTTAATGCTTTTTGATTAAGTGTATGGATGGATCAGAATGAAAAGGAGCTGAAGAGAGCAAGGGAGAACATGGATCCTCTCCAAACAGGCGAAAACATGTAAAACTAAACAAAGTCAAAGGCAGAGCACTGAAATCAATGGATTCAACCTCATTTACTCATTCATTTAGTTTTAGAAGCATAAGAAGGGAATGGCATACATTAAACATGAAATAACTTACAATAAAATGAGAGAAAACACCATCAAGAACTGAAAGCCACAAGAATCCCAATAGGTGCTGCAAAACCTTTGATCTTTCCTTAGCCAAAATATGATAATATGTACAATAGTGTGCCAAAATCTTTCCCAAGAGTCCAACCTCTCCAACCCTTGAAAATGACTGAGAAAATACGTCTTATAGACCATCCTAACCCCTTCCCATGCCTCTAGGGGTCGAATTCCTCCTTCTAGGAGCAGTTCCAACTAATTCTAAAGAAGGAGCTAGAATATAGGCATCCAAACAACTTGCCTCTAAAAGAAGGGAAACTGATTCTTACACTTGATTTTTACTTTTTTAGGAGTGAATCTTCTAGAATAGGTAAAAGTGAGTCCAAGTTACATGCCAACCATAAATTTTCATCAATATAACTCAAAATTTTCATCCACAAGCAAAACTGGTTCAACTGGCCGAAATCTTGAGCTGGAAAATGAAAAATTGACCAAAAATCTATATGCGTAGCGCGCCTGAGCTATATGCCTAGCGCGTCTTTCAGGCTGCTTTTGGGGCACTTCCCGGCATCCAAATTGAGCTCATGATAGCTCGTTGGAAAGAACTAGATGTTGGCTATCCAACCCAAGTGGAATTTCCAAATTTGGAGCTCATTTCCCCCTCCAAAAATTCATTCTCCCAGAAGTACTTCCTGCTGGAGCAAAAGGTGGCAGCAAGGTGGTTTTCATGGTGTTTTTGGGCCTTTTGATCATCCAGAACTTGATGAAATTCTTTGGAAATACTTGAGCATGCATAAATTACCATGAAAAACCCAAAAATATAAAGTTTTTCTTCAGCAAGTGTCCAAATCAAAAGCGAGCGCGTCGACGCGCTACTCATATAGCTGAAAAACCTGTTTTTAGGCCAAAATATTTCAAAATGACAAAAATTTCTCTGAATTTGCTCAAATTTGGAGCGAAGACCCTCTATCATGTATTATGTCCATCCAATGAAGCCTCCACCAAAATCTGGAGTGGATCAGGCCTTTTCCGCCGTTTTAGCGCTCTGCTCAACCTCCTCTTTAGAATCTTCATTTTTGCTTTACAGACATGCATGCGAGCCCAATAATGATTTTTCATATGATGGAACATGTCTTTGTTTCTATCCTGATCCTTTGAATGTACCTGCACTGATGAAGAAGGCGAGACCCCTTCCACGCCATGTGGAGATAGTACTCGCGCTACTGATGAAGTCAACAAGACCCCTTCCACCCCGGGTGGAGATAGTACTCGTCGTGATGCTACAAACAAAGCTATGTGGCCTCTCTGATATGTTACCACTACTGGTGCACTGCTATGCTCCATCTCAGTACATCAACCTCAACGGTTGAGTCACTGTCCTGCTCATATCCTTGCTCATAAACTGAATCCCTCTCTGACATGGCTCTGGAAACAAGATGTCTGCAATATGTATGTTGATGTAGGTGTAGTGAAAACAAAAGTTTCAAAAAACCCAAATATGTCACATATGTATCAAAGTATCATAGGAAAACAAGCCACAGTGGTAATAGCTCTGTTAAGTGGATTGGCATAAAAACAGTCTCTATTTTGATCACAAGTGAATTTGACAAATGAGTAGAAAGTGTAATGTAGTGTGCAGCCTTTGTAATGCTGGCTAAAATTTGTCAAAGGGGAAAATGAGTATGGGACTGTGTTTTGTCAATGGAGAATGGGAAAAAATGTGAAAATGACCATAGTAAAACAATAGCAATGATAGTGGTAATATAATGGCGATGACAGCAGTGATGAAATGGGAAACTGAGAGCGTGAGGGTCGTGACACTTTGACAGTAGATGTATAAACATATATATCAACAACACAAGCTTGGAAATCCTTCACAAGACCATCAACATGTCTTTTAAAACCCCAAGAAATTAATTTTCAATGAACCTATGGTTTACACATTTCTCCTCATCAAATACTTGTTTCCCCACTTTGAAAACACCACAATCATGTTCAAAAATCACTGAGCAACCATTAAAAACCTACTTGCAAGATGATTGTGCCGATTTGGTGTGAAACTGGATGCAAGGGAAAGCTCTGAGACTGTATGGGTAGTGCGCCCACCCAATGCGTAGCGCGCTGCAAGTGCGTAGCGGCCTTGTTATTTTACACAGGCTGGGGAGGCTATATGTGTGGTGCGCTCTATATGTGTAGCGCGCCACATAGTGCATTTTGCAGGAGGCTTTTGGAGGCCTTCCCGGTGTCAAAATTGAGCATTTGATAGCTCGTTGGAAATATCTTGGAGTCTACTTTTCAACCCAAGTAAAATTTTTCAATTTGGACTTCATTTTCCTTGTCATAAATCATATCTCCCAAAACTTGTCAAAATGAGCAGAATGAGGCTGCCTCAAGGCAGAGCGTTGTTGCAGTCAAAGTTTGAAGGTCTTCCTCAACTCCAAATTGAGCTCATAATATCTCATTGGAAAGATATTTGTGTCTAGTTATCCTTTGATGCATAAAGAAAGTCATTTAGCCAACCATGCTAGGAGAAATCTTGATTTTCCCAAGGTTACTTCAGAGGTGCATTCAATTCTCCTAAGGCAACAGTATTTTTGACATTTCTATAAAACCATGATACATGTGTAAAAATTGAAGGAGGTTTTTCTTCTTTGGAATGTTTTGGACAAAACCCTCTCTCAGTTTTCCAAAATTCATTTTTTATTGCTCTAAAAAATCTTTTGAGTGAAACTTATCCCGATGTGTGAAACAAGGAATTTTGTCGAAATGAAGCGAAATGAAGGGGATAAGGGGCTTCTAAATTCTTGGGGAAATTTTGGGAAGTAGGGAGGGATATTAGGAAGCAGGGGAAAGTGGAATCTCAGAGATCGAGTGAGGGGAATGGGTCCAAAAAGGAAAAACACAGGCCTTAGCCTAGAAAATTCCAAGTTGTGGCAAGAAAACTAGGGTTTGTGCAAAAATGAGGAATTTGGGGGATCTCAGTGATGGGAAGTGTTTAATAAGGTACATTAATGATAGGGGAAAGTGTATGAACATCAGGATACAAGTTTTTCTAATGATTTGACCATCCAAGAGAAATTACCTCCAAAACCTTAGGAGAGGGAAATGGACCTTACCTAGGCACAACTGAAGCAAGAACAAGTTGTAAAATGACCCAATGGAACTTGACATGATGATGAAAACCCTCTGAAGGATGGTACACTCAGTTGAATGGTGACATGAACCGACATTTGGACAACTTTGAAAAGAGTGAAAACAAACCCTAGACCTAATGCCTAGTGACCAAATTTTGCTTGAAGACTTATTGAAATGACAAAATTTGACCTTGACGCCTTAAAATAACTTTGTAAGAGCATGTTTGATCACTGAAGGAAGGCTGCAAAGGTTGACACTAACATTGGCTCCAATGGGGATGGTAGCTCTTTGGAGGTGCCAAGAACGGCAGATCTTTGGGAGAGCAGACCAGTGCCTTCATCCATTGGGCGATGGAATCATTATTTGAACGGATAACACAAAACCTTTGACACATTTATTGAATGAAAGCTTGACTGAAAACTGATTGAAACTTGACTCAAACCAACTCGATGGCAAACTGAAATAACTTGAAAAAATTGACTCAACAGACTAAACACAAATGACTCATGACTGACTTAAAACAAGACTTTACAAAGCTTTTTGGAAAAAAGGCAGCAATCCATCAAGATTTGGAATCATGATGACAACCACCTACATACTAATGAAATATGTACAATCATGTATAATTGGCTTTCCATTGTAACCATTCAAGCAGATGGCTTCTTGACTGATTTCCCTGATCAGATATGCTGGTCAACAATACAAACTGATAACTGGGCATCCAAAAACATAGCTGACCATGATCTCCTTCATCACTGAACACTGCAATAATCACTTTCACTGCTGACTGTAACAAATCTGCCGTTGGATCCTGAAAAACATGAAGATTTACCTCCTGCTGAAGAAACAAGGTGTCTTTCTCTTCTGATTCTGATCTGTCTTTATCATATACTTCAGTAAAAGTATGCTCTTGGGCTTCAAAAAACTCTGAAAAGGTAGATGAGCATATCTCCTCTTGTAAAAACATTTCAACACATGAAACATATGAAGAAGAATCTGAATGGAAATCTTGAATGGTCTGATCTTCTGTAGTCTGAAAATATGGTAGGTCATCTTCATATGATAGGACATCCGGAATTTCATTACAGTCATCAATCATGAGAAAAGAAACTTCAGCTGATTCTTGATACCCAAACATGACATTTCTAGCATCTACCATAAATTCATCAAGAGAAACTTTTTCACTTACTTGAGCGACGATCCCATCTTGTCGTACATCAACTGACTGGATTACCTCTTTATGAAGACTTTGTTTTGATGAAAAAACTTTGTCTATGATCTCAACAGCAAAACTCTCCTTTTCAGGATTCAGCACAGGGTATGCTTGGTTATCACAATCTAAATCTGAAACTGAAATAGTTGTCCTGACATTATCACATTCTGAAATTGAAACTGGACTTACTTGCATGTTGTCTTCTTCTGTAGGCAAATCTGAAACAATCTCTTCTCTTTCATCATTTTCAGCCATATAGACATCTTCAACCTGCTGATCTATAAAGCTGCTTACAGGACTGTCATCCATTTTAGAAAAGGGAGAAGTTCCACCATCACCTTCTTGACCATGTGCACACTGCAGATCTACGTTAACTTGAGGTGGAACATGACCTTTCAATAGTTGATCTATCTCATCTTCAGACAGAGGATACAATACCTTTTGTTTTCTTTTGCTCAAACATCGATTGTCTTCATTGATTTCAAGTGAAGGAGTATACAAACTTTCCTCATACTGCTGATCCATTTCATATAATTCATGTTCACTGTCAAGATGAAAAATTCCTTCATCTTCCACCACACTAAAATCTTGATCCTACTACAAATTTTCATGATCGTCTTTATGCTGCTGAAATGGATTTTCATATAGGGCTTCCATGATCTCATCATCCATGAAATTATCATCTTCATAATATTTCTCAAGGCTTTCAATAAAAGTAGAAAGCAT